>WYDI02004402.1:0-15005 GCA_009867235.2 Psittacus erithacus | reverse complement strand
TGCTCCTCCTGGCTCCGCCCCCTGTGAGTCAGCTGCTCGCGTCAGCTGAGCTGCCGGCTCCTGGGCAAGTCCCGTCGAGGACTTGAGGCTCCTTCGGCCGCTCCCGCTGCTCTGAATTGAGGGTCCTGGGCGCTGAGCTTCCCCCTGCTGAGGTGTTGAAAGCGTCCTCTCTCGAGCTGCTCACCTCAGCAAATCTGACTAAGATAATGAGAAATAAACCCAAACCTTAAAAATATTCCCCCCCCACCCCCCATGCTTCCCTTCTTCCTGGGCTTAAATTCACTCCAAAATTCTCTACCTCCACCCCTCAAGCAGCACAGGGGGATGGGGATGGGGGTTGTAGTCAGTTCATCACATGTTGTGTTTGCTGCTCCTCAAGGGAGGACTCCTCAAAATCATCCTCCACTCCAGCATGGGGTTCCTTCCATGGAAGACAATTCTCCACGAACTTCTCAAATATGAGTCCTTCCCACAGGCTGCAGTTCTTCACACTCTGCTCCAGCATGAGTCCTTTTCACAGGGTGCAGCCCTTCAGGCACAGACTGCTTCAGCCTGGGTCCCCTGTGAGGTCGCAAGTCCTGCAGCAAACCTGCTCCAGTGTGAGCTCCTCTTTGCACAGGGCCACAGGTCCTGCCAGGAGCCTTCTCTAACACAGGCTTCCCATGGGATCACAGCCTTCTTCAGGCATCTCCCTGCGTGGGGTCCTGCATGGGCTGCAGGTGGAGATCTGCTCCACCGTGGGCCTCCATGGGCTGAAGGAGCACAGCTGCCTCATCATGGGCTGCACCACAGGCTGCAGGAGAATCTCTGCTCTGGTACCTGGTGCACCTTCTCCCCACCTTCTGCATTGACCTGGGTGTCTGCAGAGCTGTTGCTCTCACATAGTCTCACTGCTCTCTCTGCTGCTGTTGTTATGCCATTTTTTTCCTGATAGGCTTGGCCTTGACCAGCATTGGGTCCGCCTTGGATCTGGCTGGCGTTGGATCTATCAGACACAGGGGATTGGATCTATCATTTGCTGTCTAGCAGCTTCTCACAGAAACCTCCACTGTAGCTCCCCTCCTACTGAAACCTTGCCACGCAAACCCATACAACTTTCATAGCAAAACACACACAGATATAGAATATCACAATTTCAAACAAAATATTTCAGTTTTCTGCCACAATAGCTTCATTTTCTAGTAAAATAAATGAAGCTGTTAATGAAAATAGGAAGTTTCAAATTATAAAATCCAGACTATTGTGAATACCTCCTATGTACATGTTTGGTTCATGATAACATTTTAGATAAAGCTTTGCATTTCTACTTGAGGCCATAATATACTTAAAGTATTGAATGTTTTTTTCTGAGAAAGTGACTTCCTACCAGTGCCAGTCGTCTGCAAAATGTGGCAATAAATTGCACTGCTTCCCAAAACCAGACACTAAGTGGCTTCCTTGAGAGATAGATAGTTCATTGTTGATAAGACAAGACAACAAAAAGTTTACCAAAACAAAGCGTGATACTAAGCAGAAAGTGTTCTATTCTGCAGTCTTGTAATCCTTTATTCACCTTTCCCCTTCTTCACAGTAGGTGGGTGCTAACAGGACCATGTAAACTGTCCTTTGAGCTCATCTGAATTATCTTCTAAAATTCACTGCATTTTAGGCCTTACCTATATTTTGCAACACTGCCTGCACTGCAGGAGTGAAAAGTCTTTAAAGGAAAGATAGTATCTGTGCAATTTTGCTCTGAATAAGGAGCAGTGAGGCACCATCCAGAGCATTCCAGGAAATAACTTGTGAATCAGAAAAGCCTATCTGTTTTTCCTTCTTGTGTTCTAGTAGGGAATAATTTTCAACAGATTGTTTATCAGGAATATTTTATTTTCTTCACTTTATTTAATTTTTCCTGTGCCAACTGCCGCAATGGGGAAAATTTTTCTGTCTTCTTAGTCTTTGCTGACTAGTTTCTCCAGTCCTTTTTTTTCTTTCCTTTTTTTTTCCTATAATGCTTCTTTCTGAATAACTAAAGAATTATGCATGCAATGAGTAGGAGTCCCAGTGAATTAATGTATGCTCCAGTTGAATATGCGGAGATGCCAAGCAGAAGCAACAACTCTTTCACAGGTCCTTTGTGCCTTCTTTCTTAATTACTCTATTTTCTCTTTTATGGTTCCTCATAAAGCCCATGTGATGGAAAGCAGAAATATAACATATATATCAGTGTGCTCCTGCCCCGGATACCTGTGCTGAGCATGAGAAGTCCTTTTGGTCCTTCAACATTGTTTTTTTTTATTGCTGTTTCTTCTACATAGGCACTGCAGGTAGAGGGGGGCATAGGAAATTATTCCTTTTTAAACTCTAGCAGAACAAAGCAGCTCCATTCTAGCCAAGAAATGATGCAGCCCAAAGATACAGAGCTGTTGTTACATCTTAGTCTCCTTTTTCCAGAAGTGATTTTGGTTTTAATTCTAGCAGTGATCAGATGGAAAATACCTGCTCACATTTCATATGCCACACCCTGGAACCCAAATCTGACTCCTGGCAGCTCCCTTCAGCGCTCTGCCATGCTCTCATTCCTGGCTGTGCTGAGGGGCAGTGTTTTGGCTTAAGAAATGGGGAATGGGAAGTCAGAGCATAGAAATGGATGCAGATGCCTGAGGCTATGGTGAGTCCAGAAGCTCACTCATTCTGTGGGTGAGCAGGCAGGGCCTCACATTGCCAGGCATTTCTTGTGGAAGGAGAGTTGGAATAGTTTTAGCCAAAGAGGCAGCTCCCTAACAGGTTAACCTTGTACCTGTGGAGAAAAATGTCTGACATTCCCTGCTGTTCCCTAGGAACCCAATGGAGAATGGGACAAAGTGTTAGTTTTATGTGAGCTGCTCTACCTCCAGAGAGGGTAAAGGGTTTAACTGTTGTGCTGCCCCTATGGGTAAATTAAACACTAGCTTTAACAATTTGTCCCTTGCAGGGTGAGAAACGTAAAGCTAGGCATATTTGCACCAACATTTGGTATTTAAATTCATTTACTGGAATAACTGTATGTAATTATGAACCATTTGACTGTAATATAAACATAAAACTGCATAAAGAGGATCTTGATCCTCTATAGCTCCACTTGGCCCATGGGTGGGTCAAGAAAGAACTTCACTTCCAGAACACAGACTCTTCAGGACAGCAGCTAAAACAGGAGTCTCAAATCCCAGCTGTGAGGTTTGGATCCCGTGACAATTAGTGACAATCTCAGAATACTTTTTTTTTTTTTTTTAATTTTTTTTTAGTTTGTTCTTTTAATCCCTTAATTATGTGTTATGATAAAAGGCTTAAATAACTTTGGGACAGCTTTGTTCACACAATCAGTGTCCTCATATCTGATGCTGTCTGGCTCAGTGTCTCAGGACTATTCATTCACATATGCTGTATGCACTAATTTACAGGAATCAGTGATTTTTAATAATTACTAACCTATATTTTTTACTTATGATTAATTAAGAATTATCAGTGATTCTCATGATCATTTGCAGAGAAGTTAAATCACAGGTCACTAACACCAGGAAAAATCTAATTTAGTTAAATCAGCTTATACCGGGATGTTTGTTGTGAAAGTAGATAAGGCTGATAGCCTTCTTTTAATGTCAGAATGGTAATTATTACTTGCCAGTTGTGTCAGCACCTGGTGCTTTTTATTGTGGGGATATTTTTTTTCCTCCTAAAACTTTTTTTTTTAAAATCTTACTTATCAGATATATTTGCAAAGTAACATGGCAGCTAAAGGACCATTTCAACCTTGAGCTGCATAAAGTAGATATATTTATGGCTCTCATGGAGCAGGGAGATAATAGACCCTATCTATGTAGTGAGACTGAACCTGGAATATTGCACTGAGAGCTTTAGGCACCTCATTTCCTGTAGAATGTAGACAAACTGAATGGAGTTCAGAGAAGAGCAATGGATAATAATCATGAAGGTGGAGGGATTGCTTTGTAAGTAGAGATTGAAAGAAACTCAGCACTCAGCTGTAACAAACAATAAAAAACTTCAGAAAATAAATGCTCCAAACCTTATATAGAAACCCACTTATATATAACTACCATAACATTCACAGTATTTTCTATTTAGTATACGAAAGACATAATAAAATGTGTTTTTGTGCAGACTGGAATTTAGACAGTAAGTAATTCAGGAACTACAGTGGGCAAGAAGAAAACACTTCTTTTCTCCATCACTCCGTGTTAGTTAACCGGCAAGAAACTATTACAGTGGTTCAGTAACTCATTTTCCACATAACCTAAAACTTCATGTAAGCTCCATTCATGCAAGCTATGATATGGATGGAGCCATAGCATTAATATTTCACTTAGTAATTCAGTATCCCAGTGCCCAGGAACTGTTTAGAGCTCGTACATGGAAAAAGGACATAATGCTGACTACTTTAATAAACACTGTGCTTCTGCTCTGACATCAAGATTAAATCAACCTGGAAGTCAAAACTTGAGTTAAACCTAGTATACAACATCTGAGGAAGTAGGAGAGGAGACGCTTTGAATTTGCTTTTGTACCGCTTTTGAATGGGCTAGGCCAGTCTTGGTACCTTTGCAGTCATTTTCATTGACCATGAATGGACTCAGACTTCATAGGACAGTTATGTGGGAATTCAGCAAGGTTCGAATTTGAAGCAAAATATATACAAAATGAACTCTACCTGTATACATATTTATTCTTAATTTGGTGTGTTTTTCTCTAATCTGTTTAAACACATATTCAGTCTCTTCTGCTATAAGACAAATGGGAAAATGCACTGCTATCTTGCAATGAGTGTCTGCAGCCATGCTCACAGCAATAGGGACCTTTTGTAAATGAGCTCCGAGTTTAGTGGAAAGGATAGTCAATTACAGGCTTTGTGTTTGAATTGATTGTTATTTCCAGACCTTAGCATCTGAGAGGCCTAGAGGCCATAGCTGATACAAATCCCTCATCTGCAATTTTATGCTTTGTGGCATAAATCAGAATAGTTAATTGCATTTCATGAAAGGACACTGATTTTTCATCAGCTGAGGATTTGATTTCTGCTGAACTTGAGTATTCGTAATGACAAATGTGTTGGGGAAGTGACTCATGAGAATTGTCTAGGGGGAAGGAAGCTGGTCGCTGCGCCTTTAAAACAGAAATGACACTGACACATGCCACAGGTTCTGTGATGCAGGTAATCAAGTAGGGGAGACTCAAATGAAACAGCAAATCTTACATCCTAAACTGGGTAGTGAATGCAGGGTTCCAGAAGTGAAAGGGGAATTACGTGTCAAAGTCAGTGTCTTATGTTTTGTGCTGTAGCTAAATTATCACTTTAAATACAGAAATCTGATTAAATCTGTACTGTCAATAGAGTAGCTGAAGATGGGTAATTGAAGTGAAAAATGCAGACTGTTGGTTACAGTTTGTTTCTTAAGCATTGGAAAAAAGTGGTGTGAAGGAAATAGAGTGATACAATTTTAGATGTTCACTAGGGACACTGTTACTTGGCAGTCGATACGTTGTTCATCTCTTAGAAATGGTTATGTATTCAGGCCCCCTCAGTTAAATTGGCGCATTAAGATTTCTGACTTAGTGTCATAAATGCAGAGCAGAAATTCTGCTAGCCAGTGGCAGGTCTGCCTTTTGGGCTTTGCCCAAATCCAAATCTCTGCAAGTACAATTCCAGGACTGGATCTGTTTCCAGCTTTGCCTAGAATAGTTCCTCGACAGTCAGCAGGGCTATGCTGGTTTATACCTGTGGAAGACCTAGCTCTGAAGAGATACTTTCTGACTATTTAAGTCAAATGTAATCCTGCGGATGTTCAAAGAGACAGGGGAGGACACTGCTGTGCTGGTGTGGGAATATATGTCACTCTCCAACTGTGGCCTCCTCAGACACAATGTTCCTTGCAGGGGTTGTTGTTGAAGAGCTGACGCATTGCACAAGGTAGAACGGTTTGAACAGAGGCCTCTGGTCAGGCTGAGAAGCTGTCTCACTGATACAGCATGTGTATCTGGCACTTGGTTGGAGACAGTTAATCATATCAAACATGCAGCCAGGAGATGATGCAGAAACTAGGGCTCCCATTTGACTGAGGGAGTGGGAAACAGTGAGGCTCTGACATTATGAATTCATCCCCCAGCCACTGTGGTGAGAGCAGGGCAAGAGGCTTCTGGCAGATGAGCTCTTTCACATTCTGGAACAAGAGGGTACAGAAAAAACACCAGAGCAGTAGCTTTGTGGGCCCTGAAGCAAGTTTGGCCAAGTCCCAGTATTAAGAGGCTGCTGCCTCCTCTTTCCCTGGCATCACACAACCATGGGGGCAAACCCTCCTTCCTTCAGCTGACACTATACAGGAGGAATGTGGGGCTGCAACTCCAAGCTAGGAGATGCAAGACATGTATATATGTCCAAGGCATTTGTTATCAGCCAACCATATTTTATGGTTTTATTTTCCTTGGCTTTTATCAGCCAAAGTAAAGGAGTTCAGTCAGAAGAAGGGGTAGGAGTAGTGAAGAGCCAGGTGGCTAGGGGCAGGAGGTAGGAAAAAGTTATTTCTGCTGTAGAAAACACAGCTGGAATGTTGTATGTGTTCCTAATCACTCATATAGTGTAAAGCTGTTCTTCGGAGTCAAGAAGGTCTGTGATAAGATAAAAGAGGAATAATGAGTCTGTCTTACACTGGGCAACTGAAAGTCATCTTTGGCCTGAAGGCTGAGAGGAGATATGGTATCTTTTTAGAAATGCACCAGTGGAGAAAACATCAAGGAAGGAGGAGGGCTAAGAATCTGTAAATTGGCTGGGAATTTAAACCTAACAAACAAAGCAGTAAGGCGACTGCTGTGGGAATAATAGGGACAAAAAAAACCCTTTGCCTGTCAGAAAGGAGCACCAATAAATATACAATGTGATGCCCTCTTTATTAGAGCTCATCTTTAAAAGAAAGGAGGCTGTGTACCTTTCAGTTCATTGTGACTTAGGAAAGGATCACTGAGAAAAGGTAAGAGGAAATACACACATTGTAGAACACCATAGTGTTTTCTGTAAGACTTCAAATAACATGACACTTGTGAAAAGCCTCCAGAGCTAGCACAACTAATGACATTGCAACCTTAATTTGTACATCTGATAATAACCACAGAAGTTTTGCCTATATGAAGAGCATAAAATCAGGTCTGGCCTATTCTGTATTGGGAGAGGTGGGTGTATTTCAATTATTAAATTCTTTCTTTGGCTATACAATTGCTGGTTGCAAAGATTAACATATCAACCTACCTGTACCACAATGTAGGTTTCCAAGTTGAATAAAACACTGAGCACACTGGAGCTTAGGAATCAAAGAATACTATTTCCCTGGCGTTTACCCTTTCTGCAATAATTAGGATTGAGGAATTGTGCTCAGGACTGAAGATGCAATATTAATTCCGAGATTCGACAACTCATGAAACACAGCATCACAATAGATAGGAGGCATTTGTTTTCTTTTTAAATAATGAAAAGAGTATAACTGATGGAAGATGAGAAAGGACAACAAATTGGGCTTCAGCTGTTTACTAGTGGCCTCAAGGCCTTAGACTTTAAATTAGTTGTTTGTGCTAACATCTCTGAGCACTGACATTCAGGTGCAGTTTCGGTGTAGTTCAGACTTACTCTACTGAGGTAAGATAGCTTATGCTCAGCCATATTATTTTGGCATTCAGGGCAGGCAGCTCACGCTCATAAGTAATTTATGTGTAAAACTTCCATTAATGACTGCTCATCTTACAAATCGTGCTAATGCCTCTCTATCTACCTGTGTGTTTCTGGACTGTGCTGGTAAAGTAACATGTAACTGATATCCTCAGAGTCAAATCCTCTCGTCTTTACTCCTTTCAGTTCAGTAAGTACTGCAATTTGGTAAAGTGAAGGATTTGAACTAATTTGGATACATTTCTCTCTAATTTCCTTCCATTTTCTCACTCCTATTATTATACCAGGATCTCAGATTAGGTTTCACCAAACATGCTACACAAATGTTTTAAAGCCCTTTCACTTCACTGTGTTTTTTTTAAATTTAAAGATCAACATTTTCCTTCTCCTAATAAAGAGATTCTATGCTTAATTTCTTATTTCTTTTATATACTTTCTCAATATCAAGCTTTCTGTTTTCTTCATCACTTCTGGGTCCTTTCCTTTCCATCTTTGCTGAGATATACCTTCATATTCAGGACATAATAATTTCATTTATTCTCATGAGATGCAGGTTCTCCTTTTCATTCTGCTGGTGACCCAAATGCTACATTTCCACTATCCCCCTCATTCTGTCTCTGTATCCTGACTCGTCCCAGTGTATTTGTCAGCATATGCTTTGGTGGTTACTCTTACTAAAAAGCTTTTCTTGTCAATCTCAGAATTTCTAATGAAATCCCACCACATAGAGGAGGATTTAAAACAGTAGAAAGAGAGGAAATGGTGGGGCTTGCTTTCTCATGCATACTACAGGTTTTGTGGAGAGACAGCTCTCCATCTGCAGGACAAACACTGAGAATCCACTTTCATCCTGTGAAAAGGTAACTCTCAACTATGCTGCCATTGGCATCCTTTATCTCAGACGCTGCAGCCATAACCTACAATTATTTCCCTTTCTCTGCTTACTACAGAAACACAGAGGCACTTTTGCAGAAATGGGACTCAGTCAACACTGGAGGAGGAAGGAAGATGTCTTCTCAAAGGCTTTATCTGAGTTGACAGAGGTATGGCACAGTAGTGGGAAGTAAAACTGATCTATCTTATCAGCACTTTATTAGTGCAGTTCCCACAGTGTCTTGCTGCAGACAGAATAATATGCTTCATACATTAATAGAGTTGGAGATATTAGGAGCTCAGCATTTGTCATTTAAAGTGTCACTTGACATTCTAAATATAGGAGGATATTGTGGTTATTACAAGTAGTGGGGTGTTGGCTAAAGAACTTTAATGGTGCATATTATCATGGAGAAAAAAGTGAGCCAGTTTTTTTATGCGTACAAGAAGTAGGGTGTTTGATAAGTTTCCACGTCAGACTCAGCTTTTGACAAAAAAGAGATCATGAAAAATGCTCATGCTGGAATATACAAATTCCAAAATCTTCTACCTTATATTCAGCTGCTGTAACTTCTAATAAGAGTCTCTGAAGCGTGAGAACATGTTGAGAGACTTCAATCATGCATTTAAAAAGACAGCCATAAAAAAGCTCCTTCAGAAAAATTCTGGAATGAATCTCAACTCTCAAACAAGTCAGTCTTTACATTTTTCAGTACACTGTTTACAATAAGTCAAGCATTTTCATTTTAAAACTGTAATCAGCTAAATCATGAAGGGATTTTATTTATAAAAAAGCCAAAGTATAAAAAATTATCTGTCTCCTAGCTCTCCAGCTTAATATTGCCAGTAAGTCATAAGTCCTTGTATGAATCCAGAGAGGAAGAAAATATTAAATTTCTGTTAGCATTTTGCACAGAAATTTATTTATTTTTTTTGCACAGCAGACATTTTTCCATGGGAGTACCCACAAGGTGACTACCTCCTGTAGAGTTTCATGTCCCATTTACCAAGGCTTTAGAAATAAATTAGAAGAAGGATGTTTTCTTCCACTGCATTTATGTGTGCAATGATTTTTGTTGTTTTAGCACAATCCTTATATTTACTCATCAATCTTTCTGGTTTTGCTGAAGTGAGGTCTAAACACGGAGAAGGAATTGCAAGTCAGAATTTGTACACAGAATAAGTTGGAGGACAACGATGACAAGTTCCATCTCATCACTGACATTTTTTGTAGGTCTTCAGATGACACAGCTTGTCTCTTTATCAGTAGCTTGTTATGGACCAACAGCAGGCTACAACTGAGAATCTGCTTACTGCACATTAGCATCCCTTAACTAAAAAGAAAGGGATTTTCAGTGGCCATCAGGGACCTTGATACAGCTTTTCGTTGAGACTGACTGTACATTGTTCCCTGGTTATTTACAGAGAGCAGAAGCTATTGCAAACTGGGTCACAAATTATGTTGGCCATCTCTGTCTTTTTTAGTTAATCAGTAAACCTATGTGATACTCAGATAAGGACACATGCCTATTTAAAAAAAAACCCAAGAAGTTTTATTAGGGGAGGTTTGGCTGAACATTGGGGTTTACAAACATTTTGAGTTTAGAACAAAACCTAGAAATGATTTTGAAAACAAACTTCAGAAACTTACTCTCCAAAGTGTTGAGGAAATTTTGATGGAGATCTGACAGTCTCTACTCCTATGTATTTTAAATATAAATATTCCAGAAACAGGAGGGATTCTGTTTTTCACTGCTAAGTAAAATACAGCAGCTGCAGCCAGTATTAAACCTGCAACCAACTTGCATTGCGGTATATTTTCTGAAGCATATGTTGACAGCTGCAGAGTACTTATAAAAATGACGGTGTTCAAGAAATATGAAAGATGATGATGTGCAGAGTAATCAAAATGACTGACCTGACATTAGATCCAAAATAAGGATATCTCAACTTTCCTTAACTGGTTCTATCCGTCTTAAATAAATATATTTTAATATCAGATACTTGAGTTATAAACTTCATTTCAGTACTAGGCCCCGTTTAAATAATCTTCTCTATATAAGAGAGTCTTAAAGACATACTCATATTTGAATAAATTTGTGATTTTGTTGAACCTCAGTTTAAACAAATGTCAGAAGCAAAGCCAAATCCTGGTCCCCTAAAAAAAAAAAAAAGAAAAAGAAAAGAGGGAAAAAAAAAAAATAGAGAAATAAAGGGGTGTCATTTAACAAAAAGAATAGATATGATTCCTATGTGACAGTATAACTTTTTCCTTCCTTTCTTATAAAATTTGCTTATTTGAGCTGAGGACATGAATAATTAATAATATCACCTGTGTGCCAGTACTCAAACAAACATAGGGCTTAGGTGATTTTATGATTAGCTAATTTAAGACAAATGGAGGCAAGAACATTTACAACCAAAATACAAACCTTTAAAAACAGAAGCTAGATCTGCTCAGCTCAGTCCTCATTTTCCAAGGGGCAAAAGATGTGGCTAAGAACAGAGAAGAATGGCTAAGGACGCATTTGGCATTCTAAGATGTGTCAACGTATCTCTAGGATAATTGATGTTATTCATTTGAGAAATAACAAACAATGAAAATACAATAATGTTAATTTCATGAAGTGAAGCAATTTCATTTAGTTATTGGATGAAGGAATGAAAGAATTACTTCATATAATAGGAATACTAGGTATATATCTAACTTGTAGGAGATTCTAAGATTAAATCTTTACCCTAAATCAGACAAATTAGAACCCTAAGCTTTTGTTTCTAACATTTAATATAATATACAGATAGCTCTGGAGGGCAGAAAGCAAAATCTGGCCCAGACTGTTTCACAAAAAAAGATAAATCAGTGCATTCTGCACTGCATCTCAAAGCATCTTGTAATCCTCCTCTTCCTCACCTTTCACTAATTAGTACTGGCTTTTAGACAATTTTATCTTTCATTGAAATTGGCAAACAGCCCATTTTAATTTAACGCCCCTGAATTTTATTAATAGCACTATCACCACTTTATTCAGATGTCCTCAAATTTCTCCACACCTGTATGCTCCCTTTCTTCCACCCTTGGCTAGCTTTCCTGCTCAGACAAATTGAAAAAAAACCCAACCCATCAATAACAAATTAATTAAGTTATTTACTTTTATTAGTATTTACATCACATGTGAAAGGGCTCCAAATTTCATTAAGGAGAATATGCAATTTCATGGTATTCTGCCCGGATACCTTCAACAGGCTTGAAGAAATGTGTAAACAGCTTTCAGTTTGATAACCATAATGATTTCAAGTCTGCTGAAACAAATGGAGATTTGTGATTTTCCGACCAATATATTTATTCCATGATGAACAATCTAATAAGAACATCTGATTATAAGGCTCTGTTCATTGTCAATTCTGCAGTCCTTGAAACAGCAGTACTATGATGAAATAACCTCCTTCCACTAGAGCTAGATGCCTCCTTTGTGCATCTTTGATGCTGATTCAAACTGAGATGCTTATACGATCTATATTATTACTGTAGAAGGACTGGAAAAAAGACAGGTGAATACTGCAGAAAAATCTTAAAAAAACCCCAAAGCATTCCTATGGAATTTGAACACTCCTCCTCAAATCACTTTGACAACCTTTTTGATTTGTACTCTAGAAACAGCTGTTTGCTAAAATGTGTGTAGAAAGCAAAGGTTTTGAATGTACTCAATGTACTCACTGGTCTAGGCTCCACCACACGGATTGGTTAATGTGTAACTTGCATCACAACTTTAGAACATGTTTAAACTGATTTATTCTCAATGATTCTGTGTGACTTCATGCTTTACTTTATATAATGCAAGAGGGCTAATCACAAACGGAAAGTTATACGAATGCTTAGATGCTTTGCTAATCAGGTGGGAGACATTAATGCTACATAAGGTTATGCCAGATTCCTCCTCCCTAGCTAAAAGGATCCTGTAACGCAAGCCTTAAGTAACATTTTGAACCACAGTAACTTTATTGAATCAATATTCAGATAAATTTAACAGGCTTTTCTTTTTTTCTTTTTTTCAAATATCACAGAAGAAAGTCAGCGGTGTTACAGAATTAATGCATCATTACCAATAACTTAAAGATTATGTGAAAGTCACAAATCCTGAGGATATACCTCATTCTATTCTGATAGTGGAGGAACTGCCCTTTAGCGCAGCGATTATAGACTTAAAGAAAAATGCGGCAGAACATGCAATGATATTAGCAGAAGGCATGTTTTTCCATGTCATCCTTAAAGTATAATAATTAGCAATCAATAAGCACATGCCATACAATTGGTAAGGAAAAGGTTCAAATAAACAAAATGGTGCTTGAAATGGTCTTCTAAATTCAACAATATTGTGACCCTTTAAATGACAACAAAGGGATCTCAATCTTGTTCTAACAAATATATCTGTCTGTCTTTCAACTGCTGACCTTTTGTACTGAATAGTTACAGAGCAGTAACATGAACCAAAAAATTTGTTTACAGCATTCAGGGCATTTTCAGTTCCACAGTGAATATGCAGTGCAAATTGAATAGTGCAGATTAATATTACACATTCAAGAGACATAAGCAATACCTGATAATACTGTATTAGTTAATCACTCAGTATTCATATACATGGTAAACCAAAGTAAAAAAAAATATAAGCCAAAGAGTTGCTATGAAAAGGCTATGTAAACATGTATAAATTTTTACTAATTATAGATTAGTAAAATCTATATTTTAAAATATAAATCGATATTTATAATTATAACTGGTATGTTAATTTGTCACATGCTATCAACAGATTTATATCTTAAGGGAAAATGTTGAAATTCATACAGCACATGATATTTGACAGATAATTATATAAACATTAAGCAGATTGGCTTAGATTTCAAAGCATTTTGCTATATAATTTACCATATTTTACACTAAATGAAGTTATGTAATATTTAAAAGATGCCTGCTGCAATCTGAAATCTAAGTAATTTCACAAATATTATCTGTTAATTATTTTCATTAAGTAAAGCATGCAAAATGCCATTTAATTAATATGATGGATTTATTTTTCATGTAAGTTTGCCCCCCCCAACAACGTTTTAGTAAAAGCATTTGTTTTCTAAAATGCCTTTGTTGTGAGAGCTGCCACTTGTGTAGCAGTACAAGAATTAACTTAAGCAAGTATCCAAATATTTGAACAGTCCCAGCAAAATAAAGAGAATATCTTTGTGTGTGAAGTTAAATTGATAATTGCTTTGCTTGATATCAACCTATAGATTGACAATTCAATTATAATTATGTACGGCAGAAAATCCAAAGGTTCAGTGACTTGACACTAGCTGAAGAAGGTGTGCATGAAGAAAACTCTTACAGGTAGTGATACACGTCTAGAATAGTCTCTTGGCTTCCAGCAGTTCATATTCTAGAGAATTCCTCAACAAGAGATGGTGTCTTTGCAGTAAATTGTTATTGATGGGGTTTTGTTACATTGACCTGTTGAGCCATTTTTGGAACCGGCATAAACTTTTACCTTCACTTAAAAAAAGAAAAGGAAGAGGAGAGTGATATCTATTTTGCATTTTTAAAGCTACTATAGTCCTGAAGTTCTTAATCAAGTTTAAAATGTTTTGAGGTTTGTTGTATTCAAAACATTACACCAAAGATAGTAAGAACAAAATTATACAGAAGAAGATATATGAGCTATGCTGTCCTTATTTTTCAGCAGTAATGTTCTTATTTGTCTCTCTAGTTTTCCTGCTGTCCTTAGATCTCTCAACACACTTGTTGAATAACTAGCTTTGGCAAATCAGGTCCAAATTAGGTTTCCAAAATTTCCAAGTGACTTTTCCTTTATTTCATCTGACCAATGAACAGCTAATAAATATGTGACCCCCTTGTAATCTTGATAGCTATTTTTTAATGTCAATTTAGGCCATATATTTAGCACTTCCATAGTTTTCTGGCTATGATCTTACCTAATATATACAAGGTGTTTCACATAGTATAGCACAGTGTTAAGAAGAAACTTGGAGAATAGTGATTCTTCATGGAAACAATTTAGAAATTGGCAGCTTCAGAAAAAAAAAAATAGGTAATATTTTCTTTGTGTGTAGATGCAAACTCTATTCTAAAGAACTGGAGAATAATCCTAGATTTAACGGTCTATAAACATGGGCACATCAACTTTCAAGTTCCATTGCCTGTGAATCTATCATAGAAACACAGAATCATAGAATCATAGAATAGTTAGGGTTAGAAAGGACCTTAAGATCATCTAGTTCCAACCCCCTGCCATACGCAGGGACACCTCCCACTAAACCATGCCACCAAGGCTCTGTCCAACCTGGCCTTGAACACCTCCAGGGATGGGGCATTCACAGCCTCCCTGGGCAACCCATTCCAGTGCCTCACCACCCTCACAGTAAAGAACTTCTTCCTTATATCCAA
>WYDI02004400.1:0-34714 GCA_009867235.2 Psittacus erithacus | reverse complement strand
CCCCCATCCCTCCGGGAGCCGAGGGAGGAGGTGGGGGGGCAGTGAGTGGGCTGTGTGGCAGGCCTAAACCACGACACAAAGCATTACTAAGTGTTGCAAAGAAGAGTTCTTTGTGGATAATGGAATAAATTTAATTAAAGTAAATATTTCTGCATTGTAATTTCCAGTTTTCTCTCATAAATTGGAATGGATGGTCAGGCAACTTTGCATCTTCCACCTTGACACTTTCAGGCTTTTTTCTGACTTGTGCTTACAATGGCTGTCAAGGTCTTGCAATTTATAGGCCTTTCAGTGGGATTTGTAAGCCAGCCTTTGGATTGTTGCTGTGTCATTTCTGTGTATTTCATTTAGATATTGGTTGGAACGCATTCTCTTAAAATAAGAACTGAATGCAGACCTTGGTCTAATTGAGTCAAATTTCCCTTTTTTTCATCATATCTATATGTATGTGTGTATATACATATTTATGTATGTATGTATCATATATGTGTATTCGTATATACATACACACACAAGATGATATCTTATATACCTATTAAATGTCTTATCTATATGTCTTTATAGCTATATATAAAATACATAGATAAAAAACTTTTCTTTCATATAGTTGATCAAAAATTCCTGAAATATTTTAAATAAGAGTTCACCAGGTCATATATAGAATACCTCTGTTTGTATTTGTCACTGGACATTTAATTTACTACTCTAGCCCATTTTGCTCCTCATAAAGCAGTTTAGTATCAGAAGAGATGAGCTCAAGAATAGCTTCATAAATTTTGTATCCTCTAGGAATAGAAGCTGTAATTGCATTTGAATGTATTTCTGAAGCTCCAACCAAATACTGATTTTTTTCTTTTTTTTTTTTTTTTTTATTTTTTCATGTTTTCTCCTCCCATAGAAGTGCATGCAAAAGGAAAATTAAAAGATCCTTTTATAGGGCACTTCAACTGCAGATGAAGAGCCAAGCAATTTGCAGTTCTTTTACACTGACTAACTCATATTTCTTGCTGCCTTTTCAGCCTTCCAACTGCATTTTAACCATGATGCCAGAAATACTCTTGAAATTTAGTCATATGGAAAAAAAAAAAATTAGTCATTTTTTATGCAGCAGTGGGTGGTAGTTCAGATTTTGTGTGTGTATATTCATGTATGTATGACCATATGTTTGTGTGAATATAAATATATATATGCCTTAGTCCTAAGCTGATCGTGAGGGAGAAAGGAAGTGAGAAGTAGGGGGACACTTACCTAATGCTAAATTCACAATATGCTGTGCACCTCCATTTCAAGTGCTTACTGAAGTCCACATTTTTCACCTTGCACAGGTGATCTCACACTGACGATGTTTACTTTGTCTTGATGCCTTCAAAGAGTTCAAGATCCCTCAGCATGACACTGTATGAAGGGAAGAGAAGGTGCTGGTAGCTTGTGCACTGGCTAAAGCCAGTGCTGCTGCTTAGCAGCTCTGAAGCAAAACTCTCTGTCAGAGGAGTTTGGGTTCTTCATGGGGCGTCTCTCCGAGCAGGGAGGGGGTATGTTGTTAGTACATAGTTGCGCAAAACACCATCAAAGTATTTTCCTCATTCAACAATAGCTTCTACTTGGGTTAGATCAGCAAGGTGCAAGTTGTCGGTGTCTTCCAGTTGATGGCTTTTAGTGCACACACGGAGCATTCCAAATCATGCTGTGTGTTTTAGGGGAGAAGGGCACTCACTAATCCTGGGGAATACTTGTGTTTGCTTTGCCATTTTTGTGGCCACTGCTGCAAGTACTGAAAAACACTTTTATTTGGCAAATATGTGAAAATTAGAAGATACCAGCTCGTCTTTAGGAGAAGGATTTCATGCTGTTAATCTGCCACAGGTTTGTGGTAGGAATTCCACGGCATTTGTGTTACAGCAGTTAACCTTTTTTGACCATTTCTACCCGGAAGGCATTTTTTCTGGCTAAAATTAGTTGTCAATACTATGTGAGCACTTCAGTAATTACTTTTCTATTTTTGTTTTTTTTTTTCATTAAAATCCAGGTTTGGTTCTGTTGTACAAATAAGGCCTTATAGATGCTTTTGCCGCGCATAGCTCCATGTCTTTGGTGTGTAGAATCGCCAGGTGGGCCACCTAGAACATAAGTAGAAACCATTCTTCTGTTAATTACCTGAGCTGCAAGATTCCATATTCCTTGTCCTCACATCTGGCTCTGGAGAAGGCTCCACAGCCAGATGTGATTTGTCTTTCACCTTGCCCTTGCCCAATACTACTCCCAGGGAGTGAAACCTCCAGGCTGGCTGCTTCATGCTCCTGTCTCTGTCAAATGACACTGGAAAACATTGTGCACAAACCACCTCCCCTTCAGTGGGTAGCAGCAGGGTGGCTGCTGTGTGCCTTGTTGTGTGGCCTTCAGAGGGCTATGGCTGCTTTAAGGCGCCCAGGTCAAAGTGAAGGTGTTTGAAGTAGATGCCAACCTGAAAAGCAAATGATTATATCCTTGTTTCTGAAAACTCCTGTCGTGACAAAGCAGAAGCCAACAAAATGTAGGTGATATATTTTGAAGTGACTTTATATCTCAGACTTTTCAGATCCGAATTTTAAATACTTGCATTTAAGATTCTGGCTATTTAGAGGAAATTACACTGGAGCCTTCATTTTATGAATGCTTTTTTCCACACTGTGTTGTGTTTTTTACCCCCAGCGCTTGTCTCTGGAACACTGTGTTTTCTACTTCGTTTTGTCACGGGTATTTCCTTCTGCACAGGAGGAGGCACAGCTCAGAAGCACCTATATCTATGCCATCAGAGGCAGGTGGAGGGAGCTTGGGCTGTGGCGCCATCATAGACATTCTTTCTACCTGGTGTCTGACCACCACTTTGGTCTGGGCGTAAAAGGATGTGGCTTGCCTCATGGTGTGGCTTGTTGGTAGTACCTGCGGAAAGGAGGGAGGCTGTATTTTGGTGATGGTGTAATATACCCCTTTTTTATTCCTGAGGCCATCAGGCAGGATCTGCCCATGCTTTTGAAATTGCATCATGTCATGCTTGTCCTGGAATAGCATTAACTGACTAAGAGGTCACGAGCACTTTTCAGCAGTGGTGTTCTTTGTTGTTATCCACACCTTTAATTAAAATTTACCTTGAAGACTGCCTGAGGGGCAGCCAGATGCAGGTTTGGTTTCAATATAGCTGCAGAGCTTTCCCTGCACAGCTACAGCTTAGTCAAGTGACCTGCAAGCTCTGGCTGCCCTTGAGGCTCAGCACAGCCTGGTGGCCCTCCTGCCTGTACATGGGCACTTGCTGGAAGCTTTGGTGTCCTTGGTGTCCGAGGTTGAACATCTTTAGGAGTGATAGCCAAGCTGGAAATTTCCAGGGTTTGTCTACATCTGTCTCATGCATGCCTGTCCTCTCACTGTGTGAGAGACCTCCCGGGCTTTCCTTACTACAGGGGAAACAGGCTGTGGCCATTTTCCTTCTTTCACAGCAGGAAAACTGAGGCATGATAAGTCTTACTCTTTAAGGTTATATCAAGTAAGTCCCATAGCTGAGGAGCAGAAAGAAGATAATGCCTTAACTTTAGCCAAGTCTCATTTTCTTAGACAATCTGAACATATTTTCAAGGTCTAAAATAGGAGATTTCATTTCTCATTGTTGCTCCCTCAGAGGTTAGGCCAAATTAATTTTGTCTGTTGTATAAAATGTATGTTGGGGCTGATGTAACAATTGCGTAGTGTTGTAAATGTCGCATTACAGGGAGTAGTGTATTTTATAAGGGTTTGGTTTGCAGTTCCTCATAAACTTCTGCCAACTGATTTTTTTATAGGATAGTTAATATGGTAGGTTTTTTACCACAATAAATAATACAAAAGGGTGCAGTCACTTTGTGCTTATAAATTAGGCATCTATGAAGTAAAACTAAAATAAATCTGTGCTGTATAGCATGGTAATCAGGTTGTTCTCTGTTTTTGCAACCCCGTACCAGAGTGAGTTTAAAGATGAGTGCTCATCTCTCAGGTGCTAAAATAAAAGTAGTTTAATTGCTGCATGGTTTTTGACTGCATAAGGAGTTTGGGTTTTTCTTGTCTGTGGAATCCGGGGAAAACTTACTTTTTTCTTAATTTCCTCCTCCAACTCTATTCAAAGAAATCCCGAAAGGCTTTTAAAACTTGTCAGTTCTTTCTAATGGTGAAAGCAGTGTTGTGTATGTGCCTGTTATACTAAATTATTTCCAGGCGAGTCCCTATGCTTTTAATTACCAGTCTTGTTCTAGTGTTTGAGGAAGAGGAGTCACAGGGGCCCAATAGAATTGCTTTGCTGAGTAGTTTGTTAAAGATCCTCACTTGACATAGGGGAAGCATACAGCTGATTTCTTTCACTCTCTAGCTCTTTTTATGTGTGCCTTCAGTCGTGTAAAGATGTCAACACATGTTTTACCTAGTGTTTCTGCTTCAGGAATGTCTGTAAGTTAACCTCAACATCAAATTAGTTGCAACTGAAATTCCCCAGAGTGTTGTCATTAAATCAGGCTGTCACAAGGTGTGTTTAAATTGGCCATGGTCAGTGCCCTGACCTGATAAAGCAGCACACCGAGTCCTTGTGGTGGAGTCCTTGTGGTGTGTCACGCTACTGTCTTGACACAAAGTAGGCAGACTGGCAGTTGGGATGTTTGCCTGTGGCACGTATTTGTGAAAAATGCTGGAGTCTAAATAGTGACACATGAGCAAGTAAATTTGGTAGCATACAAGAGTCAGTATAAGAATTTTGAAGGCCAAATTTAATGGGGTTTAGTTATTTCTCTACATGGGAAATTCTCTTTCCTTTTGTAACTGTAGCTGTGACTAACTACTGCTTAATTCTCTTTGGGTTCCTGCATGCCAGAGCAGTGGGGATTTAATTTAGGCAGGAGTCTGAGACTTACTGATGTTTTAATTGTGAATGCGGGTAAAGCAGGTGAATGCTAAACTCAGCGTGGCTGTTCTTTAGTGTTCATCAAAAAAGGGCTATCCCAAACATGAAACCCTCTTGCTCCATCTCTCATGATTACATCTCCCTGTGTTCCTCTCACCCTTCTTTTTACCCTACTTACCTCTTCATCCGCTGAAGATGTATTTGGAAATACAGCATGAAAGAAAAGTCTTTAAGGAATTGTTTGATCCAGGTTTATTTTTGGCCATTACATATTGACTAAGCAGAGAGATTAAGAGAGCTAAACAAAATGCTGTAATTTTCCTTATCTATTGCTCTGATGGGTACTCCGGTCTCCCTGGAGCTTGAACTACAAAGAAGAGAGTCAGCTTGAACATGGAGGAAAAAAGTGAGGAAGACTAGGAGGATGAGGGTGGTGATGTTGGTATGTATTGTCTCTTCCCATTTTAAAGACAGATTTCTATGTTGCATCCCCAGGTAGGATGGACATCACATCTGACTGGACAGGCTTTTGACCATATGATTTGTGTTGGCTGTCAGGAGTTGAGGGTCATTTCTTTAATTGCACCTGCAGGGAGGTCGCATTTCTGACACCCAGAGTAAACCCCTCCTTTGGCCATGTGGACCCTGGGGTGTCAGTCCCCATGTGGTGGGGAAGCTCTCCTTTGCTGAGGAAGAGTCAGGCCCTGAGTGGTGTCACAATATGGAGTGGTGGTGTTGAAGAAATGAGGCAGGGGGCACATCTTTCTGAGGTTCTCACAACTTAAGTCCTTCAATTTCTGTTTCTTTCCTCATACTTCTAGTACGTAGTGACATTGTGTTTCTTGACCATTCCCTCCTTCTCTCCTGTTGTTCTTACTGTTAATATTGTCTTGCTAGCACTGAGTCAAAAATCCAAGGCTTAATTAGAAGTCCAGCTCTGAGCCCAGAAGATTTGTCCAAAAAAAGTAGAAATGAGATATCTGGAGTCCTTTTGATGTTTTTGCTATTCTAAAGCTGAAAAAGAGTTACTGATGAAGAAAAAAAGGAAGGTGCTGAGGCTAAATTCTTCATTGGAAACATGCTCAGTGGAGCAAAAAGAAAATTAAAATTTTGTCTCTGTATTCATCTGTTTTCAAGCCATCTTGTTACTCATCTTTAGCAACGAATTGTTGTTGGGGTAAGCTTTTTCATTAAATTGGAAAGTCAGTTTCTGATATTTCAATGAGAAATGCTCCAGTGGGAATCTCCTAAATGATTCTTTAAAAAAATAAATAATTCCACCCCCTGCTTCCCAGCACTTGAGCTGTTAAAGCTGAACCAGACATGAAGCTGGACGAAGAGTCCAGCAGGTTCTGACTTAGAAGCAGGAAATGACTTGCATTTGGATGGCTAAAAAGATTGCACTTTTCCTGTGCTGTGCTGACTGAGCTGCAGTCTGTTCATAACCCCTATAAAAGAAAGCGAAACTGAACCTTGTGCCAGTAATGGTATGCTGTTGCAGTGGTTCAGGGTCTGCTTGTCTGGGAGCTCAGTCATCCATGACGCAGGAGCAGGAAGGAGTGCAGCCAGGAGCAGTGTTCTCATCAGCTGGCCTAATACAAAGTGTTCCTAATTGGGAGCCAGTGCCCTCAAGTGAACGCCAGGATTATGAATTTGATAAGTTTTTCTTGCTTTTTTCCTTCCTATGAAGTTTGCCATCAGTATAGGTTAACACCAGTTACTGGAATAGGTGAATTTTGCAGTACAAGATTTGCCCATCACTGAATTGGTTTGTTAGAGAAACTGAATTCTTCAGTATTTTAATGATAAAACCTAATTGCTTTTTTTTAGAAGTTAAACTAAGTCAGCACCAAGTGTAGGGGTAATGTTACTTCTGTTAAGTAACTCCAAGTATTCTGTCCTATTCACATCTTTTATATGCTATTAGCATATTCTGTCTCATATTCTTACATTAATTGGGTTTGTGTCTCATGTTGGCTGTTACTTAATATTCAGATAGTTCATCGTGTATTTTTAATAATATTTTTTAACCTTTTTTAATGTGGAGGTTCCGATAGAAACACCAGAGCATTAATGATTTTAGAAAGACCAAAGTGTTGGATTTCTTCCTGGGACAAGTAAAGTTAGAATGGAATTGATGAAATCTCATTTCTTTGAGAGGTAATTACAGCAGTGCTGAGCCAGCAAATCCAATCACCATTTGAGTATAAAGCATTAACTGAAGTGATGGATGAGGCTGTGGGTGGAGAGAATTAATGTAATTGAGGAAGTGATGAGCAGATGATAAGCCAGGCTTTTGTGACCCCTGGTGAAAGCAGTTTGCTAGCTGTGCAGGCTACTCATATGACTCCAGTGAATGTTAAGCTGGTTTTGGGCGGTTAATGGCATCAAACTTGCACATTTAGTAGAAGGTTAACTCACAAAGAAGGGCTCCCTTTTTTGACCTCGCAAAAGAGCCATCAGCTGCCGTGTTTTCCTTAAGTAATAGGCAAAAATTTCATAAACAAATGTTTTAAGTTGTCATTTGCAGTGATTTGTGCTGACTGAAGTATGGGAGAGAAAGGTTTGTGTAGTAATCGACTCCAGAAACCCTTCAGATCTGTCTGCAAGATGTTCTAAAGTTCTTGTGACATCATGATATATACCAGCCCATTTCAAGTACTGTAGTACTTACAAGGCATGGAAAAAAAAATGAGAAGTGAGAAATTTACAGCTGGGTTTTTCCACACATACTGTCACATCAGCAAGACTGTGCACTGGTGGATGCATTCTGGGTATCCCTCCATGAAGTTAACCAGCAGTTCCTGGTGCTATTTTACATTTCAGTGATATTCATATTCTGTAGTAGAAATAAGAGCTCAGCATTGGGGTGGTTTGTGGAAATCTAAATTATTCCACCTCTCATGAGGCTGTGCTATTAACAGCATAGTGTAGTAAAAAAAAAATAAAAAGGCATTTTCTGTAGTAAGTAGGTTTTTTTCTCTGCCTTCTAGCTAAGGCTACACACTTTGAATGCATGGAACAGCAAAACCATATAGGTTTGAGTTTTTTCTTTTCCTGATAGAGAAGGTTTCAACTCTTGAATGCAAGTATTTTGGCTTTGGTTACGTAATAACAAGCCATTTCTTCACATGGGATCTGTCTTTCAATCACCGCTGATGAAAGAGATAACACTCAGCTGTGACCTAAGTGAGTAAGAAATGGTTAAAACAGTAAATTGTTGACCTGGAGAATTGTATCTGTGCTTTCTTTTGCCATGAAAGTCTTGTACTATGCTCAGCATGCTGTGGCTGCCATAAAACACTTGAGACAAAAGATGCCTCTTTTTCTTATGGCTGCATGAGTGGACCTAATTTGCCCTGTAGGAGTCCTGGCCTCCAACAGCTGCTGGCAGCTGTATTTCAAAAGTTTAAGATGGCACATTCTCTGAAAAATGTTATTCAGTGTCTCGAACACCCAGAGTTACTGCATGCTTCTGGTATGTCTTTTGTTTGCTTTCCCAATTGCAAAACAAAGTTGTTATTCCAGTTTTACCCAGTCATCGTTGTGGGAGCATACCAAGATGATGAATTCCACAAACAGGGCAAGTACTTGGTTTGGTACAGAGTTCACACTGGCTGCCTCAGATGAGCCGTAGGACAGCAGGTTGGACAAAGAGGCGCTGACTAGTCCATTCTGAGCACAGCAGAAGTTTTGTGGAAACAAACATGTAACAGATAGAGCTTTTTCTGCTGATTCTTGAGCTGGTTGAAATAGGGCTGCACAGGTGACCTTTACTTTGCCCTCTTCCATCATATTCAGTCTTAATGCATGTCTGATGTTGGGATTTTGAATTTAGTATTTATTCAGTGTCGCCAGGTTCACGGAGCATGATTTTATGTACTTGCAGATGTGTTTACTTTTATTGTTTTCAAGTTTATCTTCAGAAAAAATAGTCAAAGTGAAAAAGAACACGGGTTAAATATATTATTACTCCGTCCTTCTCTAAAAATGACATATCTCGTGCTGAATCCTCCGTCTTCCAAAGCAAGCTGTCAAGAGCAGTGGCACCAGCAAGGGCTTTGTTTCCAAGAGAAAACTAGGTCAGTTTTGAAGAAGTATTCCTTTATATCAGGCAACAGGTACCTTGTGTGAAGCACGAGATCAAATGTTACATGCCACCTTGTACACTCATCTTTTTAAGCAGGTTAGCTATGGAAAGGAGTTTCTGATGGTATAAAGTACACCTTGTTTAAGTGTGGGGACTGAAAATAACTGTACCTGTCAGGCAGTAGGACAAGGAACGCATATTTGTTTTTTGTAAGTGTTCTATTTAAAAATTGAATTGAAAGATTTTTAGTGCACCTTTTCTTGTTTTCTATCAGCGTTAATGAAACCAGGCACATTTTTTTGTATTGTTTTTGTCTAAAAGGTTGAATACAGTAAAAGCAGAGGTAGTCTGAAGCACATAATTCAGTTGTTTGATAAGGTCTAAGAATTGAAAAGCAGCCTATGTAGCACTTTTTGAAATAGCTTATTTGTTTTTTCTATTAGGAAATGTGAAAATAAACATATTTTCAACCTCCCCAGAGAAGAAAAACAAATAGGAAAATAATTAGAACTGACAAAATGAATGTATGAAAAATACTAGGCAACATGAATTGTTTGTCCTGACTGGCTGTGCAATTAAGGGCGCCTGTGTGAGTTCTTAAAAAAGTTTAACTGTCTCTTAGGAAGTGTTTATATGTGTCCGAATATCACATTATTTCTTCTTGTTGTGAGATACCTGATTTTCTAACCTAGTATAATCCAGCCCTGATGAAAATAACCAAGACAGTTCTTAAGCAATTTGTGCTTTTGTAGTTGCTTAACACACAGACCAGAAACAGCTCAGGTATCTTATGGGTCAGACTTTTTCAGTTCTGTAGATCACTGTAATCTTCCGGACTTCGATGCCAGTAGGCCATTTAAAAGATCAGTTATGTAGACTGGAGGTCTGGCACAACTTTTTTCTTTCCTAGCCCTGTGCCTAATCTCACAAAACCAAGTCAACTTTATTTTGACTTCCTTTCTTCTTTCTGCGCCATGCGAAATTACTTTGTTAGTTCTTGTTTGCATTACTCAGTTTCACGTAGTTAGTATATTCAACTTTGGCTTGAACTGGGCTGGTGTGCCAAAATTAAATAATAAAAAGTACAGTGAGGTGAGTGCTCATGTGCCAAAGTGCACTGTTGGCTTAGGTTTTAGCTTTAAGTACTTCCTGTATTGACTCATATGTTTAGTTAGGGACACGATTCAGAGGAGCGTGGTGATGGGATCAGACCAGGTTCTGGAGAAATCTCATCCTTTGGTCAGAACTCTTTCTAGCATGCATGGTTTGGAAAAATGTTAGGTGGAGAATAATCAGGCCTCCAATGTGCAGATTTGTTGAGGGAGAATTTGGTTACTTGCCTGTTAGCTTTCTGATTTGCCTTTAATCAAAAGCCTGGTAATTAAGCCATTTCAAATGCATTGATCTTCTTGTTTGGATTCTAAGCGTGTGTCCTGCTCTTGTATTTTGCTTTGTGTTTTTGTTTGGGTTTTTTTTTTTCTTAAGGCATTGGCTCTTAAGGCATATAGAGGTTCACAGTTGGATCTGCCCATTTCCAGTCCCACAGTTAAAGAACTTTGTGCACTGTGGCTTTACTATAAGTGGGGAATATGTATACCTGTGCTTATCATTAATCATCTTCTGGAAGCAAAGCTAGACCCAGGCTGAATACTTGGCAATCCAGTCCTGTCACAGGTTTCGTGGAGTTCATTTGGAGGCACTGTAGAGGCTGTTGAGGGGTGGTGGTTTTTGTGCCTTTAGGAGCCTGAAGCACAAGAGGCTGGAAACTGAAATGATGGCTCCTGCAGTAGTAAAGGTAATGGATGTATAAATTACATCAGTTCGGCCTGTTCAGGTGAAAGAGCTCATGCTGCAAGTTATATGTAGCAATTGCTTCTACCGTGTTAATTCCCATAGCTGTCAAGAGCCACCGTATGTGGCTTTGCTGTCTGTAGGCAGACAGCAGCTTGTTGCTGCTGTTGATTTGGTTCCTCTCTTGGAATTAGCTTTCCCTCAGCTATTTGCTCAGGCTTGGTGGTTGGTAAAAACCACAGTCCAGATGGAATCTATTTGTGATAAAATACAGCTGCAAAGTGTAGGGAATGCTAATCTTTCCAGATATTAAACCATCTGTCTAGAGTACCTTTTTCACCCACTGATGGAGTATATTTTTTTGCTCGTTACTTGGCAAAATCACAGTTTAAATACCTCCAAATGGAGGAGCATTTATTGCAGAAAAACGTGATCTACTTCCCTATAAAAGTAATTAGTCCATAGTTCTTTTTTATCCTAAATTGGAAGCTTTGCATGTTTTTGTCTGAAGTTAATAGCTGAAGACTGAAACCTCTTATTAAAATGTAGATTATGCTGTGGCTCTATGAGTTCTGAAACACCCGTAGAAAAAAAGACTCATCATTCTTGTCATTTGCGTCCTGCCCCTGTCTCTGCTCCAGGTTATTGGAATACAGAAGGGAAACTTTCATTTACTAATATTTTCTGACTTCTTGAACAGCAAGAGGTAGTAGTTTGCTTTTCTTCGCTTTACCTCTCCTTCAGCTTTACCTTCACAAAGCAGCGAAACGATGCATGCTTCTGAGTGAAGAGAATAAATTACTGCCAGCTCTTACTGAAGTGACAGATTATGAAAAGGAAGTTTTTAGATATACATTACAGATCCATAGTTTAAACATTGCTTGTAACTATGCGCTTAGATGCATATTAGCAGGAGCTGTACAGTCTTACATGTTTTAAAACTGGAAATACACCCATTGGAGTGGTCAGTTTTTTCTATTGGAGTCAATAGAATCAGTGACTTCTTAAGGCTGCCTGAAACCCTGGGATGTCTGTGGCATCAGATGTAGAATCATAAAATGGTTTGGACTGAAAGGGACCTTAAAGCGCATCCAGTTCCAAACGGCTGCCAGGGGCAGGGATACCTACCACTAGAGCAGGTTGTTCCAAGCCCCGTCAAACCTGGCCTTGAGCACTGCCAGGGGTGGGGCAGCCACAGCTTCTCTGGGCAACCTGTGCCAGGGCCCTGTGAGTCCCTGCTTGCCTCCGCGGAGCTGCTGGCTCCTGGGCAAGGCCTGGCAAAGGGCTCAAGGCTCCGTCAGTGGCTCTCACCGCTCAGAACTGAGGCTGCTGGATGCGGGGTTTCCATCGCTCCAGAGTTGAAGGCGCCTCTCTGGAGCTGCTCACCTCAATGAGTAATTTCAGATGGTAGTAATACAGCTTTTACTTGTCAGCGTATCAAGTAATTTTTTGAGCAGCCTTTGAACAATCCTGTCACCGGCAGCACTATGCGAAGGCAAAATGTCAAGAGTTTCTTGTGAACGAGACACTGCAGTCTGTGGTGCTAATAAAACCCTGGCTGGGACAGTGTCAAGGGAATATATAGAAAAAGCTGTCAAGGTGTCATGATTCCAGGAGAAACTAGACCGAGTCATACTTGTTTATTGAAGACGGTAAAATGTAATAATAATACCAAGAAGTAAACGCACCTGCTATGTGTATTAAATAAAACTCCAAACCTTCTAAGGAAAATACCAGTAACCACATTCATTTGGTAGTAAGTGTTTGTTTGAAATGGTGAATTTAAACTGGTTAGCAAGGTGAAAAGTGTGCAGAAGTCAGATGTGCTGTCTGGGAAACAGCACTGCCATGGTGCTAATTGAGTAATGTGAATGGTACCTGGGCATTTAGCATGACGGGGAGAAACAGCCCCGCAGACTGTGCAGCAGGGAGTGGGTTTGTCCCCATTTGAAAAGTTGATGCTTTATTCTGGATCTTGTAGTGTAAGTTCATTCCCTCTTTGTTGTTCTCTATCATCTCTCTGGCATGTGTGCTCTGTGAAGATGAGCTGGGATGATAGCAGTGGTTAAATCCAATGAAGTAAAAGCAAGCATATTTTTTCGTGTTTCTTACAAGACATAGTACCTTTGCTATGTGAAATTTACCTGCTGTCTTTGCAACAGAGGCACATCAAGACATAGTATTGTTTATACTAAACCTGCACCAAGCTTGAGGCTCAAAGGCCCCTGATTACAGGCAAATGCTGGGAGACCTGCTCCTTCCCCATAGCCTTGGGCCCCTGAGGAGTGCTGCAAAGGGACTACTTGGGACTGTTGGTTTTCTCATGCCTGCCTTAGCCATGGCCTCTTGAGAAGATGTGGTCATCTTCTGTTTGCACTGCAGCGCATGGTTGCTGTGATTGACTTAGGGGTGTGTGACAGTGGGTAGCCTTGGTATCTAACATGAGGTGGTTTTTGTTGCTACTGTCAGACCTTGCTAGGGTATGTCCTGGACTTGTATATTCATGCTATTTGGTCTGTTACACTGTGCAGTATAGCTGAGCATGATTAAACCATCAGAATAATGCTACTCCGGTTAGTTTCTAGTATTCAAGAAGAAACTTGTTAAGAGAGCATAAAGCAATTCATCTCCCTGTCCGCTTCTGTTTGGAAGACGCTACTAGTAGGGGAAGAGACTAACTCATCTCTGTATAAATAAAAAGAAAGTAGACAGCTGGAAAAATAGTTATTTTTACAGAAAGCATGGAGTGCTTCTTTAGAACCTGAGTATAGCTTCACACTTCTGTAAAATGAGGTTCTAAAAAAACCTGTTAAATGGGGAAATGACCTTCTAAAGCCTGATTTCAGGCATCTTAATTCTGTAAGTGTATAGCAAGTCTTTCACTTCCATTTAGGTGTCTAAATCTAAGGCAAAACCACTTCTGTTTTTATTGTTCTTTTTTCTTTTTTAAGCTTACAATAAAATACTACCCTTGTGATTGAGTCTTGCATAATATGTTGCTAGTAGAAATAGTTTTTCTAGGAGTGATCAAAATAGTAGAAAGAATGTTCTAGTACTTTTTTGTGCCGGCTTTTTAGAATATTTTCAGGTGCCTGATCCCATAAACTGCTGTAGTCTTCCATCACTTGTGGGTTTTCTACATTCTCAGCACTTCAGCAAGCAGCAAGTCATAAAGAGGATGCAGGTGGGGGCTGCCCTTTAAGTGTTTATTTCTAGTAAGTTACTGGAGAGGAAACCAGGGACTGCTATAATGGCAGGCACAGCCAGCCAGTGCACACAGAGGTTTGTCATCTTTCATCCTGCTCCTTTCACCATGGCACTCCCAAAAAGAAAGTGAAAAAAGGCAAAGGAAAAAATAAAATCTTAGCCCTGATGCTCAGAATTTCCCAGCAAAATGCTGTGGACTGACATAGCCGAGTTGAATGCTTTTGTGTAGCTAAAAACAGATGGATATTTGATGCACGCTTACTATTACTTTTGAAGTGGCTTTCCATGTGACTAACTGACTTTCCTTTGTTTGTTGCATTAGTTTGTTTTTGTTGTCCTTTTTTAGCTTTCATGAGCTTGGCCAATATCTGAGAGCAATCATTCACGTGAAAGGAAGAGGAAAAATAATTGTGCCTTTTTTTTAAAGGATGCTGTGTTTATGAGAGAAATACAGAGAGCAGCTTTCTTTAATGTTGAAAGGCATATAGTCTCGGATGCTCTTGATCAAAATCTGGATATCTTACGCTCCATATGCCTAGTGTAGCTGTCTGTAATTAGCCAAGACTAGAAGCCTGGAAATCAGAAACAGCTACTGGATGTTACAAATCCACCTTGTTCTTGCAGTTTAGAGGTGATGGTGTACTTACAGTGTTTATTTTGTACTCATAAAAAAGTGAAATACTTTATAAGAAACATAAAAACTTAGTCAACTTCAGTATTCCTTCTCTCATCCAAGACCAGTTAAAGTCCTGAGGATTCTAGGCAAATATATGAATTTGAAGCACTGTGATGGATAGTAACATTTAGCCCAGTAGTTTGGGGTTTCCTTGTAGTGGTGCATGTGTTGCCATCATAATACAGGTCAGTACCCTGGGTCTTTTAGGGAGGCCCTACGCATCAACGTGGTGTTGGGAGTGCAGAGATCTGAGCTGAGCTGTTTGTGCTGGAGATAACCTCAAAGATGAAAACTATCAACAGTCAGCTAAGTATCAGTTGCATCACATGCCCACTGTCTCTATCCTGTCCTTTGTGAAAACAGACAGCTCTGTGCGCAATGCCAGTACTTTGTATGTAGGAATAGCATACAGTGTGTCCCGTATGCTTTTCCATTCGCATAACACTTTTAAGAATAGAACAAAAACTCAGCAGTCAGTGTAGACAATTTCAGGTTTTTTCAACACTTGGTAGTCCTCTGTGAAAGGCATACAAAGTAGTCCACAGTGAGCATCTGGGTAAGATGGCTGCTGTTTGTGAGTCCTGAGGAGCTCTCGTTTTGCTGTGCATTTGAACTTGAGGGCATTTTGAGCTAATGTGAGCATCTTTCAAAATAAGTGAAAGAAGCTGGAGTGTTATTTCGCTGTTAAAATACAGTATTGCTGATGAGGATTCTTTTCCGTCCCTCTGCAAAAGGAGGAGCTCCAGTATGCCATCTTCCTAATTTTCTCATTGCATTGCTTATGATGACTTTTGGACGATTTTTAGCATTTGTGATTTCTTACTTGTTGAGATGTTCTAGAGTCCTTGGTTCTTTCTTTTTTATTTAAAGAGAAGGAGGATGGACAAACAGGTAACATCTTGTCCTTCCAGAGTTTCTGAATAAAGTGTTGAAATAATTTTGTTGCTGACACATTGTTCTCTTTTTCTTCATTTAGTGATGATAAGGTAGCAGAAGAACAAGGAGCAGAGGAAGATGAGGAGCTAACCGTTGTGGAAGATGAAGATGCTGATGACGATGATGATGATGGTGACGAAATTGAAGAAGAGACAGAGGAAGAGTATGAGGAGGCAACTGAAAGAACTACCAGTATTGCAACGACTACCACTACAACTACAGAGTCTGTGGAAGAGGTTGTCAGAGGTAAATTCATGGGCATTTTGCTTGGGACTGGAAAACTGATCCTGCTGCTTTGCATGTTTGCCCTTTATGACAAAAAATGTTCCAAACAGCAAAATATCCTAAGTTGCAGCATTGTTATTATGCTTTGTCTTCTGTAATTTGCACATTGAATCCCCTCCCCTTTCTCATTACAAATATTCTTTAGAGGTGTCTATCTATGAAGTGTGGCTGTTGTGTATGATGCGGATGGAAGCAGAAGGGTTGTTTTTGTTTTAAAATAACATTATATAAAATTTGACTGCCATTTTGCATGTGGCAGTGTCCTGTTCTCTTGAAACCTGGTGACAGTATATGCCAGAACAGGTATGGAGCAGAGGACTGATGGCTGCAATTCATCACACATGCTGGGGACAGCAAGGTGCCATAGGAGCACTTTGGAAAAAGTAGCATTATGTCCTTCCGTTTTTTCTGTTCAGTCTCCATGCAGATAAGCCTGCTAATCAGAAGCCCTAATGCTTTGCTAAAATCAGTTGCAACTGTTTCTTTCTAAGGGTCCTATCCTAGTCTGCTGTGTTTCTGTTTTATGTAACTGTACTTAGTGCTTTGCTTAGTTGTTGGAGAGCCATTTCAGTGAGAAGGGGGCGGGAGGAGATTATGTTTAAATCTTTAAACCAATTAAATATATTTCCATATGTGAGCTTTCATTACCTGGGGATAAAACGCCCTGTTCTTGCTGCGTGTTGAGAGGGGAGGAAAAAAAAGAAGTACACTTCACGCTAATGGGATTTGGGATGAGTGGAAATGAGGACGAATTAGGTAGTACGTGGTCTTTACAGAAGTTGACATTTCAAACAGGTTAAGATGTTTAGCCTTCAGGGAAGTAGTGAGTAATAATAGGAATGTGAAATACAAAAGAGATGAGGCAAGTATTGAAGCCGCCCTTTAAAAATCCTTTGGAAACATATACACTTGCTAGCTGATAATGAAATGCTATTGCCCTGTTTTTCCCAAGTCTACAATTTCCCATGTTATTTCCCACCTTGTGTGTCTGAGTGAAATATGTGTTGCTGCAAGTGAGGTGAGGGCAGCCTGTTACCAGCAGAAGTTTTTGGTGCAGTTCTGTCACAGCCCTTTGGGCATTCTGACCTCCAGCCCTCCTGGAAAACGGGGTTGCAAAGACTGTCCCTGAGTGTGTAACAGGTGTCTGACAGAGTTGCACTATTACAAAAAGTTTGTTTATTTGTAAACGTAAAAGTGTCCAAATAACATAGAGCCTTGGCCCTTGCTTTTGCTTCCCTTGCTGCACTTGCGAGAAAGCTTCCTACAGGGTCCCTGTCCTGATGCAGCCAGCAGATCCAGCATAGGAACTTCTGTGGTGAGCATCTGCCATTGTCATGCTATTGCACACAGAAAAGTTTGTCACAGTCAGTACAAATGAAGAGGCTGAGGTACCTTGTGGGTGATACACGTACTGAGAAACGGTCCATACTATGGAGACACCTTGAAAGCCTCTTCAGATGGGTTTATGTGTTGGACCTTCATTCTTGTGGGCGTGAGCTCCATTCAAGCTACTTTTCCCAAGCATTAATCAGTGCAGTTCATGAAATACAGTCTAGGATCTCTTCACAGACACTTTACAGCCAGTTTTGTATATGCTTTATGAAGCTGTAACTAACATTGTCATTATCTTTAAAGAGCTCAGACAGTGGGTTTGCCCACTTTGAGAGGATTTGCTTTTCATATGTGAAATCAACAAAGAGCAACTGTTCCAAACCAACCCATAAATCAGGATCTCATTGTGGTCTGTACTGAGCGCTTTCTCCCCCAGATTGGTGGAATCATTGCCCTCAACCATAAATAATTGGAAAACATAAATGTAATGTTATGCTTTAAAGACACTTGAGCTATTGAAGAATCAATTTGTCAGGCAGTTCTATTTCTTTGCATATTCTAATGAATTGTGATTAAAATAGCAATAGTAGAACCACTTGGAAACTTATTTTTGGTGAAAAGTAAGTTAGTCTTGCCTAGAGAATGAGAGAGATCATTGGCAGGAAGATAGTTTCTTCAGCAACCGTATTTCTGTGAGCTATAGTATTTGTCAAAAATGTGATTATACTTTCTATAGGACAGTATTTGCCAGTATGCACTTTCCTACCTTTTGTGAGAGACCATCTTTACTTTCTGGTACGTATGGAGTTTAAACTGTCAGATATGGTCCTGCTGTGCTTCAGATGTTAAACCCAGCCAATTGTGGATCCAGGGATTCAGACAGTAAAATTAATGTCAAATGTACATTTTCACCTTAGTCACTGAGTGACGTTATCACTGAATTTGTGAAATTGTGCCACTAATTGTAGCCTGTTTATGAAGCCCTGCAGGAAAACTGTGGCTCTTGACTTTTGTTTCCCTGTGGAGCGAGGGAAGTGACTCTCTGCTGGCCAGGATTTAAGCAAGGGAGCGGTTTGATGCCTGCTGTCACCGTTGCAGTGTCACGGTTGTTGCAGAGCTGTTCCTAAAGCCATCCAGGCTCCAGGTGGTAGTTCTAGCGCACGACCAAAGCAAGCAGGAGCACTGCTCTTCCATCATCTGCAGTTGTTTGTGATGTTGTTTCTGCTCTCCTTCAGCACAGTAGGTGACAAGAAAAATCAGTCTCTCCTGGCTTACAACAAAGAAAAAGCGATTTCAGCTTAGTGCTTCCTGTCAACATAGCAGTCAATCAGGTCTCATTTAAAGGAGAGCAGCGGGGTCAGCGCAGCAGCCTGGCAGAAAACAATTGGCAGCTTTTTTGCATACCTGTCAGCAGGTGCAGGAGGATTCAGCAGTATGAACCCGACCTGCCTCATGTAGCATATAGTGGTGTTGTTTAACAGTTGGTTTTGCTTTCTCTATTTCAGCTGGGTTTCTTTAAACAGTTAAGCAAAAATTTAAGCAGTGCTGCTTGATGTGACATTTTAACTGTTTACAGTCTGGAGCTGCAAGCAACAGACCATATGCTAGTTTACTAGCAAGAGAAAAGCAGCCTGATGTTTGTATGGTAGCTCTTAGCTTTATTGATCTCGCATGGAGTTTTTTAGCTGAAGACTTGTAGGTCTAAAAGACTTTAAATCCATTTAGTGACAGCCACCATCTATTCTAAAGCAAGGGAGGTTAACCCTGATTACTAGACCTATTAACTGTAAATTTTGGGTTAATATTAGTAACATATGCTAGATTAATTGGGGTTTTTTTCACCTCCATAGCCTTGCTCCACTTTCTTGTTTGAAAGGTTACTGTCTTTCTTTTAAAGTAGTAGTTCCTTCTTGTTCTTCATTTGCTTCAAGGCTATGCAGTACTCTGTAGTTGGAAAGTGATAATGTGCGATTGTATTCCATATTATGAAGACATCGATAGGTTGTTACATGGCTAGTACACACTATGATAACTCTATTGTGTTTTTGTTAGGAGATCTTCATTAAGAATGATAATCTACTGTAACATACGGACAAGAGCTGATAAAGTTAACCTAATGGATTTGCATTAAAATAACTGATAGCTTTTAATTAGACATTATAATTTAAAGCTCCACTGTTCCACCCTAATATAATACTTAAAGATATATTGCAATTGGAAGAATTTCTTTTTATGATCTAGTAATCTTGTTGATGGACAGCAATGTAGTACTACTATTTTGGGTCAAGGACAAAGTACTGAAGTACTAAACACAGTAATAGTGTTTTACATAAGGTTGGAGAGTGGTTTCATTTGAAATATATCCTGCCGGAAGAGATCCCCCAAGAATCTGTATCCCTAGAGAAAATACCATTTTACTATATCGAATGTATTGGTTTGCTGTGTAAAAAAGACTGGAATGCGCTTTTGGGCTAATCGCCATATTCAGTGTCTTGCCATGTTAGCATAATCATGATCTGTAGGAATGATACCTTTTCTAAAATGCACATAAATTTGTGACATTTTATTGACCTGTATTTAAAATCAGGCTGGGCTTTTGTTGGGGTTCTGTCCATCAGTGATAACTTCATGGCACCTTCATTTAAAATGTAGTTGTGTTGTTCACAAGTAAATAGAAAATGTATTTTCATGTATTTGTTCCACTTCAAAGTTGCAAGGCTTTGAATTCTAACCAAGCATACAATTAATTTTTTTTTGTATTTCAAATATCCCCCTGCAGTAGCTGAAGAATAAACATTAAATAGAGAAACTGAATCTTAATTGCACAGGATGGAAATTACAATTTTAGGGTATTTAACAGTTTTAGAAAAGCTGTTCTTCAGTGTTGCATTTAAAAGTCATCATTTTGCTTTTTTAACTTTCTGTGTGGAAAGTGTTTTAGCAGTTGTGTAGCTTGTGCACCAACTTTATTCCTACAGTATATGCCAGCTTCACAGCTGTCTTCTTCTAATTCCAGAAACCCCTTCTGAAACTAGCTTTTGTCTTTACTGAAACTAAAATTTGGCTGCCTCTTCTAACCATATATTCAGAATGAGGAAGCTTTGTTTCAGTGCAATTATCTTTAAATATTTCCTTTTGATTAATTCATTGAGGAAAACAGTATTGTGCCTTTTTGGAACATGAACAGTATAACTAAAATTAAAGCAGTGCATTTCCTGATGTCTCATTTTTCTCAGCTAGTTAAAAAATGGAGACTAATACAGATACATGTGTATTAATACCCCCAAACTATAGCTCTCAGTTCCTGAAGACATGGAAGCCAGAATTAATCTGGTTGTAATGTTATATATAATTACTGTGCTAAATTAAAGAACTTGTAATATTTATAAGCCCTCATGATGGTATCTTTCTACTGTAGCGTTAAGGTAAAGAGGATTTTCAGAGGTATAAACTAAACATAGGACCCAACTTCCAAGACAGGCCAGACCTGGTAGTCTGTCTCCTCCTGTTTGTCCTTTTTTCCTTAAATCTCTTCAAATTTAATTTAAGGTTTGGGACTAATTGTGCCAGCATTTAAATGAGCTTAGTGCTCATCACCATGTAAATAAATTCAAATCCTAAAGAAAATACCAAGCAACCCTGATATTTACAGCGATAGAAGTATGTAAATGTAGCTTTAATTCTCCCCCCCTCTTTCCCCCCATTAGAAGTTTAAATTTTATTTCAGATTCCTCAATTGAAAATGTTGATGTTCACAGACTAAGTGTTAGTCTCATGAGGGGAAAAGAGCATGGAGCTGAGATTTTGAAATAAAGCAATTATAATTTCACTTTGATTTAAAATTGATTTTCTTCAAGGAACAGTAAAAAAAAAAATCAACCCAAACAATTTATATGGTAATGAAAAACTCTAAAATGCCATTCAGAACTGTATTTTATATTTACCTTTGTAAAAATTGATCATCAAAAGTATTGAAATTGTTTGCACATAAATTCTAATTAGGTCTACTTACAGCATTTTGGTAAATGAGTGTTTATGGAAGTACTTTGTGTATAGGCACTGTAAATCAATGTCCATGTACTTTAAGACTGTGTGTTTCATAGAGTGCTGAAGACTGTGCTTTTGAAAGAAAGAATAACACAGTCAGTACCGATGTTTAGTGTAACTGATTAGTTTGCAGTATATCATTTTAACTGTTGATTTAAAAGTAAATCAAAAAGCTTTGCAATAGCACTGTCATTTGGGGAATGATCTACCTTCTTGGTTAGAAACAGCTTCTTTTTGCATCAAGAGGCTGGTATAAGTACAAGAAGCTTGGAATGAGGAAAGTTGAATTATACTTTCCTGATATCTCAGAAATAATATGCCATGTCTAGGGTTTCAGAGAAGGAAAGTACCAACAACTGTAATCTTCGGTTTGTGGCACAGAGAAGATGAGGGAAATTTTACCATTTAAGAAGGATGGTTTGAAAACTGTGTCTGAAAACAGAATTTAGACTACTTATGAACCTGGGTTGTGCCAAAGGCTTGCTTTCTTTAATTTTATCCAGTTTCATGGATCCAAAAGCAAAAATGCATCTTTGGAGGGGGGAGAGTGAGCAAGTCCCTTAAGCAAAGCAGATCTCATAATTAATGCTGTACTGCATGCAAATTATTTGTGGTATCAAGTAAAATTGAATTACACAGTGGCAAAAAGTAACTCATCTTTTAATCAGTTTGCAGCAACAGGAGTAATATATGAAGCAAAGACAGCTTCTAATTTTTTGATGAATCACTTAGCAGTGTATGCTGCCTGCCTGCTGCTAATATCTGTGAAAAGTAGCTCATCCATCATAGGCATTAGTTGCTACACTTGGTGGCAATGGAAGTGGAGGTGATACTTGGTTTAATAGACCAAGAAAACCTATTGAATTTCCCATCTCTGCACTTCATTTCCCCATCTTCTCGGATGACGTGGTACAGGTGAGGATTAATGTGGTGGTTTTCTTCTGTAAGGACAGGTGATGTGGAAGTGATGTAGAGGTATGGGAGGAGCAGCTGGCCCACCAACAGGAACAATGGGACCAGTTCCCAGGCATGGAAGCTGGTTTAAAAATGTACCTTCACCCCAAAGCAGAGGCGAAGGAACCATCTCTGAGCCATCCACAGAGAACAGGCAATGTTCTATGGTGATGGTGACACTGGGAAAGCAATGAGGAGTTTCCTAGACTGGGCCAGCAACATTTCCGTCAAACAGCAATCAGGAAACAGTAACCCAGAGCATTCTTCCCATCTCTTGTTTAATCTTCATTTAGGTCATAAACTGTTTATGGCAGTAGACCATTTCTCTCTGTGATAAATAATAACCATTTAGGTCTCACCAATATCATACAGTTGGCTGGCTGTGTCAGCTGGAGGGGAAGAAAGTCCCTCCACTACCCTGCACTGTCATCACCAGCCTGGTGGGAGGTAGAGGTAGATCCCTGGCCACAGCACTGGGCTGCAGTGCTTCAGGCTTGCTCTTTTTACCCTGTTGCCGGAAACACTTGTTCAAGTGCATCTTCATGTGTATAAATTACTTCAGCTTGCAAAGAGGCAGTTCTTTGTTATCACTGGCATCTGCTACTTGATGGATAATTACCTTTGCTTTTGCTCATGCAAAAAAATATCTGTGCTGCTCTTTCTGTAAGAGAGATACCTGTAGGAAATTTCAGATTAAATCTGTGAACTTGTTAACATACTGATTACACTGAACAGTGTAAAATGAAATAAATTAGTCTTTATAGCAGAACTGGTATTTTGGGGGAAACCTAGAAGGTGCTTGCAGTGTGAGTAGAGCTCAGCTCATGTTCTGTATTAGCTAAGACTGGGTTCTTGAGACCTTTGTGGTTTTTAAGATGACATTTCCTGTCAGCAAAAATTCTCTTGATTATACCTGTCTCTTTAATGTCAAGAGTCACTATTCATTTTTAGTTGACATGTGGCAGCTCTTCCAAGGCTGTGCAAAGTTAGCTTTGTGTCAGGATTTGACAGCAATAGGACAGCAGGGCTGGATTTGATTTAAAATAAATAGGAAGAAACACTTGTATACTAAGTGTGCTGTATAGTTAATCATATGGTAGTATTCAACTAATTGTAATTAATGTAATCTACAAGTAAATATTCTTCTTATGTTTTTTCTTAAAAAAAAAAAAAAATATATAAAATAGTAGTCCTTCACTCTCTGCTGTTCTTCCCGCCTAATTACTTGTTCTGGAGTTGCAGTGTTTGTAGCACATCTTTAATGGTTGCATACGCTTGTTTCTGTTCCTCTTAGACCAAATGCATGCTCTCTGAAATTGATTCTTGACATTATTTATAGATATGATCTGTGAATATGTTAAACGCATGTCAAATTACACCTTTATTATTTATTTAAGGAACTATAGATACACACCGACTGCCCATGACAATTGAACATAAAATGCATTTATAAATAGCAGTGCTCCTGGGGAGAGTAAAGAGATGTATCAGGACAGATTCTGAAAAGCGTGGTTCTTTGTAGCCAACATCTAAGAGGTGATGAGCATGCAGGGGATTTTCAGTGCTAATGCACTAATATTTCTTCATACCTTTCAACCCTTAGGGATCTGCCTTCCACAAAACTCAAACAGATGCAGGGAATTTAGAAGCCTGTAGTTGAACATACCAGTTTGTCTGCCAATGCAGTGTGTGGGATGAGAGCAAATGAGGGGCATGCTGGTGTCGAACGTTATGTAGATTGGAAATGACTTATGCAGCATGTTGAAAGATAAAACTGGTTTTTCTGTTTGGAACATTATTGGTAAAGGGCTATACGTTTACATGTGTGATTGGTTGAATTCCAAATTGCAGGCGGGATTTGCTTTGTCTTCCTTTAATTTATCTGGTTTGGTTCTTCCCTTGGGTTTTCTTGGGTTGCAGGATATAGGCAGAGGCTGTGGCAGCTCACAGTGAATACAGACACAGACCATTTTAATTTTTTCCCCAATATATATTTACTGGGGATGAGATTTCCTATGGTGGATGAGTTAAAGCTATGGGAGCAATTTTATATATGTGAGCCCTCGAACTGTGAATTAAAAACCCTGTGAAGGCAGCTTGCAAGAGGGAGTTTCTTCAGCAATGACTGTATTTAAATAGGTGTCTCAAGAGAATTTGTTTTCCTCTATAACTCATAAATATTTGGAGCTTGTTTTTCCTTTTGCATAAGCTAGGAAGCTTCTCAGGCTGGGCAGGGAGGAGGGAGTATGTAGCTGCAAAACAGCAAATGAAAATACGGCTTCTTCTGCTTTCAGATGTTCCCCTTCCGGACGAGTGACACCCTTCTAGCACGGAGTGTGCTGCTTGGGTATGAATCTGCCTGGGGCCATAGACAGACCCCATGAACAGGCAGCATTTGTACCCCTCTGGCCTGGAAGCAGATGAAACTTCACAGTTGTACCATTGCTACCATGCTGGAGCTTGTTTCAGTGCAACACCCCTCACTGTGTGAGGATGAAGTAGCTAAAACTATAAAAGTATAGGCAAGCTAAGGTGACTTAGTAGCACCAGTCTGAGTCAGTTCAGAATTGTCTCTGGGGTGGTTTTCTGGGGAAAGGTTTGCTGTTCCCCAGAACACCTCCTTGGTGCATCTCCTTCCTCAGTTGGTATGTGTGGACATTGAAAGGTACCTAATTAAGAAACCAAAGCAATACCATTTACATGCTAAATGTGGTTCCTCCGGGTCTCCTGTGATTAGAGGTGTGCTCTGAGCAAGCCAAGACTGGTCCCTGCCGCGCGATGATCTCCCGCTGGTACTTTGATGTGGCCGAAGGAAAGTGCGCGCCCTTCCTTTACGGCGGCTGCGGTGGGAACCGGAACAACTTTGACTCGGAGGAGTACTGCATGGCGGTCTGTGGAAGCGTCAGTAAGTGCCCCTCCATGCCTCCCCTGCTCCTGCTGTGCAGGAGTGGGCCTGGACTCACACTAACCCCTGGCCACGGTCTGTCCAAAGCCTCTGCTCACCAGTAGATCCTCACTAGCCTCTCGCTGACCCAGCATGGTAGTGGGTGTCTTCTTGGTGCTGTAGATGGGGGTTTGCAAATAGTTAGCTAAAAGCTTAACACTTCTTTAGTCAAGACCTTCGCACTCACCTTCTCTTGATTTTCTGTCAAAGCATACTGACATTTTGTGTCTGTCTGTGTGGGCATGTGCAGTGCATGTGCAGGAAGCAGTGCAAATGTTAGATAAGCCTCAGGTAAGTTTCAGTATAGCTCATAGTTTTTACAGTGTATTTCCGTGTATTAACTCTGACCTTTTTTAATCAAAGCTAAATTGTTAAAATAACAGAATGTTCATTTCAAGATTATTTTTGGTTTTTTTATTCCAGTTTGATTGAATACTTTGCATGTGTTTGCAACAAGAATGGGAAAAATAACATTGATTTTTTTTTAGGTTTCCCTGAGGATGCAAGTGGATGTGAATCACCTACCACTTACTTTAACACACCATATATTTTAATGATCATTTTCCCTGAAGAAGGAGTGTTTGCACTGCGAATTTGGGTTTGAGAAGGATGGCTTTCTCCATCACAGAGCATTGAAGCTGATGAATCAGATGCTGAATTTGTCAGCTAGGTTTTGGTTTGGGAACCACTGGTACCACTCCCCTGCTGTCTGCCTTAGCAGCAGGTACTTCTGCGAGAGTATTGGCTGCGATTTACATCTGACACATGAAATAGTGAGTTCGTATCTCACTGCCCTGCCAGCTCACAGGACACAGAGGAGCAGAGCGGAAGTTCCATGTTGGAGCTCCTTTTAGCAAAATATTTTCTGATCTGTGCGTAGGAATGTTTGCAGTGAGTAGAAGGCATAAAAATGCAGACAAACACATGCAGTGCCCTAGCAAGGTGTACTGTGTGTGTGCTTGGCAAAGGAACCAACCTGTATTTTATTAGAACAGAAGTAGCTATCATGGAGGCAGCGTAGCTGCTCTGGTGCTCCAGCTGCGTTTCATCTTGGCATCTTTTTAAAGCTGTTCTTTGCACAGCTCCATGGAGGCACGTAAAGAAAAACTACCACAATGTGAGTAAGGGGGATGCTTCCTAGGTAGTGATCAGATTTTGCAACAAGACAGAAGATGTAGTGAAGAGAGAAAGAACTTTGCAGTAGATTGGAGTGAGGTCTGTAATATATTTGCTAAGAGAATGAAATTTTGAGCCATTAAGTTTCTGTGGAAGGTGAGACGTTGCCAGCTGCAAAATGTGGTTTGTATCTTATTGCATGCCCTATGACAGGCAAGAAAAACTGAGACTTCGTAACAAATTAGGGCAGTAGTAGAAAAAAAGAGAATTTTAAAGAAGCAATATTTATGCCATGAAAAGTGCAAGGTATATGATATTGGCGAGCAGTTGATATTGTATATGTGGAAGGAGGAAAGAAAAATAAACTGAAAATAGCTGGCTGATGCAGATTGGAAGCATAGAAAAAGCACTGCAGTGACAGAGATGTTGAACAATAAGCCTAGACTATCCACTTCAGCTCTTGTACATTTAGTTTCAGGTAGCCAAGATGAGGCTGTGTTTATTCTTTACTCTTACGGCCAGCAGAGAATTTGTAAAGGACAGTTACTTTTTTCAGTCACACATGGATGAGTTTCATGCGTAAGTGGTGATTGGATCCAGACATGATGATGGCTGTCAAAACTAATAATGGAAAACAGCTGAGAAACAGAACCTTTTGCTGCTTTGCATCTGGAAGTAGTCTCATTTAGCAGGGGAAGAATGACAGGACTGAACATGATTTACTTGCACAGAGGTGCTTGCCTTGGTCTATATGAGGCAAATGAACATCACCTGTCTCTGATAGTACTCTTCTTGTGACAGTGCCTGTTCCTTTCCCCAAAAAATAGATGAAAAAAAGGCGGGGGGGGGCTTCATCCTTATGTTTCATGTCCAACAAAGTAGGACTAAAAAAGTCAGCCTTTTTACATACCTGGTAGGAATTAAGAATTATCACTGCCTTCGTCAGCGTTACTAAAACATGTATTTTTTTGAAGGCTGAGCAACAGCATAAATAAGGACTTGCAGATCTTGACTCTTGCGAGATTGCAGTTTTGTTAAACATCCACTTTTTACAACGTGTTTTGTCTCCTGCCCTTCAAGCTGAGCCACGTGAATGCATCTCTTGCTCCAAATTCTGCAGTGGGACTGTATGCAGACTCAAAGATCTCCAGGGATCGTGCATCTTGCGTACAGAGCTGTAGTTACTCACCCAGCGCTTCAAATCTGAAAGTTTCATTTCTGGCTTGTATAGTGCTGCATAGTTATTACACATAGGGAAGGGTGTTGCTGACTAAAAGAGCAATCACATCACAAAACAGACTTCATGAGAATTATACTTACGCAGTAAAACTTGGAGGAGTGAGATTCCAATTTGTCACTTTGATAATGCAGTGGTGTTGCCTTTCATACACAGGTTGTAGATGAAGTCATAGCACTGATTGCTTGTAATAGCAAGCCAGCAGAGTTTATTGTGTTACCCTTCCAGTCAACCTAGTGATCTTTTTGCAGGAAATACTCTGCTGCAAGGGGTGACATCAGCCATGATCTTAAAAAGAATATTATGGATTAAATGAAAGTTGAAAATTAGGTTGTTTTCCTTCTTCAGACCTGTCTCTTGGCTGCAGCAGTTGTTCAGCTTATGCTGTTTGGGAGGAGAAATGGTCTTCTCTTCTAAAACTGGCAATTTTATTGCAGCCTGTGGAACCAGAAATTCTGAATTTGCTTTGTATCATGTTCATTAGGATATTGAGATAAGCCCTGGAGATTCCTCTCTATCTCATGGAAGTTTGTTTTGTTTCGTTTTGTTTTTCTTTAGGTTCAGTTCAATGAAACAATGCCAAGAACATTGCCATTTGTATTCTTTCCGTAGTTATCTTGGTATACTTTGGGGTTCCCAATTTCTGGTCTGAGTTGTTTTCTCTTTAGGGAAAATGGAGTTAGGTTGAGTACTTGAGCTGCTTGGCTTCATTTGCACAACTGACGGTGAGGAAAGGTAGAGTTGGTCTTGTCTTTTAAAATGGATCTCCCAGAGGGCTTTTTCTTGTTTCCAGTTGGTTATTTTTTTTTTTTTCCTTCAGTAGTTTCTCAAACATTTGCGTCTATAGGGTACATTTTCCTAGCTACTTCAGTTACATTTTTGTTCCTGTATTTTCGTGATATTTCAGTCTGTTCTGTACCTTGTACACACCTGTTACTTCTATCCTTGGAAAAGAAGAAAATAAAAATAACTTTGTTTTCTTCTGTTTTCATCTGTCTCAGTATCACCATGATGTTCCTCCTTATTCTTCATCATTTTGCTGAATAGAAATGGTAATGAAAGTAATTAAAGTGTTGAATACTATATATTTTAGCACTTCAGTGGCATCCTGTCTTTGTTACTGATCAAATATTGCTGAAAGAGGTTTTTTCATCTGGCTGTAGCACAGACACCGCCCTCACCCCAGTCATGCAGAAGAAGAGAAAAATGGTGGAGAAGAGTTTCCATCTAGGCCACCCCTGTTCTGTCACCCTTCACCCTTATTTTAATCTTTCTATTTGATCTTTGTGCCTCCCCCCCATTCATACTTACTTATTTACTCCATTCTTTATTCCTTTACTCTCTAGTATTCACATTATTGTTGCTCCCTTGTGTGCTATAAAAAAAAGAGTGAGACTCTCTTAGGCAGGAGACAAGATAGATGCATGTCTTTCCTTTGTCTAGCTGTAGTTTGCTTTGCAGGAAAAACTAGTTAGATTTTACATAGAGTAATACAAAGTAGTGGATAGCAGTTGGGTTTCTTTTGAATAGCGGGCAAAGGATGAAAGGGTGGGATGTGATTTTATTTTTCATGTAGTGCATTGAAATTGGACCGAACCAAGACCTGAGGATGTTCTGTTGTTAGAAATACTCATATACTCTGAACACTGAATATTAATATCCTGAACACACTGTCAACAGAAAAGAAAAAAAATCATGTTTTATTCTGCTTCCTTACTGAAGTCTCTTTGCCTTGATCTGAAGAGGTGGGTCTGTCCTATCACTCTAAGCCTTAGCCTATCTACATTATCAATGAATTTGGCCAGTTCTGTGAGGTCTGACAAAAATCGTGTCTGTTGGGTAGGAGTTACCACTGTCAAATTTTTCCATTCATCACCTAGCTACATGGGAATTGAAATATAATTGCCCTAGAAGCAGAAGGCTCTAAGGATCTTGTTACTGATTCCTTCAGCCTGCCAGACCACATGCTCACTCTCTATTGATTTTTAATAAGGATGTTCAGTACTATCTGCAGTTTCTACTCAATATAAGAACTCAAACTTCTACCGTGTGACTGGCCATAATGACTTCTTTAAAATCATTAGGATCTATCAGGCAGTTAATTTGAATTTAATGATCTCAGAATGGATACATATTGACAAGAATAAGCAGAAGATGTGAAACTGATGTGTCCTGGTTTCAGATGGGTAGTTGTTTTTTTTTTCTTAGTAGGTGATGCAGAGCTGTGTTTTGGCTCTAGTCTGAGAACAGTGCTGGTAACACACCAATGTTTTTAGTTGTCGCTAAGTAGCACTTACCCTGATCAAGGACTTTTCAGTCTCTTATGCCCTGCCAGTGAGGAGGAGCAGAAGAAGCCAGGAGGGAGTAGAGGCAAAACACCTGACCCAAGCTATACAAAGGAGTATTCCATACCACAGCATGTCATGCCCAGTATATAACCTGGAGGTGTCACCTGGAAGCAACCAATCACTGCTTGGGTTGGGCTGGGTATCAGTCAGCAAGTGGTGAGCAATTGTGCATCATTTGTCTTTCTTGGGTTTTACTCCTCTCTCTCTTTCTCCTGTTACCATTCTTTCTATAATTACTAGATTTTACTTTACAATTATTAAATTGTTTTTATCTCAACCAACAGGGTTTACCTTTCTCTGATTCTTCTCCCCATCTTATGGGGAAGGGGAGGGGGGAGCAAGCAAGCAGCTGTGTGGTACTCAGTTGCCAACTGGAAGTAAACCACGACATGCTGTTACTGAAGGAATGATTTCTGTTGTATTGTCACACTAAGAAGTAATCTGTTGTATGACTTGTTTCTCGTCTCTTAATTGTTGCTTGTGAAACATCCTTAAAACTATAGAAGGAGCTAAAAAAGTCCAGATTTTTTTAGTAAGCACTATTTTGAAATTACATTGATGTTCACGTCTTAACTTGGGGACACAAGTAGCTTCCAAGCTGAGATCATCCATTCTCTTAAATGTGCTTCATTTGTCAGCTGTTGCATAGGAGAAAGCTCTCCCAGCAGGTCCTACAGGTCCCAGGGTGCATTCAGACCAGAGTGAAATGAATTCGTGCCACCGAGTTTTCATTTGTTTTGCATCTGAAGTGGGAGTGAACTGTACTCTGGTGACACAGTCAATTTTTGTAAACTTTGATGTATCATTAAAATGACTTTTTATAAAATAGGGGGGTTTATCATTGTACTGAATTCCTATGGCTATCCAAAGAGGGAACCGACAGGGTTCAGTGTTGTCTGTTCTCTCCTTCCTTGTGTAAACCCTGTAAACCGAATCATAAGCTTAAATGTTAACACGCTTTATTTTATCTGATCATTTTGGAGCACTGTCGCAGATCTTTGAGTGAATTTAGGTAAAATAGTATTTCTTCTCTAGGCTAAATGTTGTAAATGTACAAACTTGCTGTATCTCTTGGTGATTTTTAAGTGTCAGATACTTTATTTCAATTTCAAATGGAAGAAACACACTAAAAACTACAATTTCATAATACAGGTGAAATTTCACAGCAACTTAAATATGGATTAAAATTGTGCACAAGAGAATACACTCTTACTGCTTTTCATACAGTCTAACTTCAGCTTCCCTACAGATTAGTGTCTGTCCATCCCTGATAATTGATGAGACCGGTCATAATGTGTTTCCAGATCATACTCTTAAGTGAGGGGAAAATTCATGACCTAGCATTTTGCAGTGTCCAGTTTAATTTCTCTTCAGAGGTAAGGCAAATGATCTGTACCTTTTAAAAGCAGCAGCTTATGAGATGATACTCCCATTGTCAGTAATTTGCTTTATCCATTTGTTACTTGTTAGGGATCTTGATATCTCCCCAGTTAGCAGGAAGTAAGTGTTTTGGCAGCTAAACTTGCATGCCAACTTCCAGAGTGTGTCCAACGCATAAAAGAACAGCAGCACATTCCCGTACGCAGAATGGTAAAGTATACCAAATTTATAGTTAGGTAGCATATTTTAATCTCTCAGTCTTACTTACTGAGTGATTGCTCATTTTATCTGTACAACCACAGAGCCAGCTTGAGCTTGAGGTCAGGTAGGAGTCTCAGAGACAAAAACCAGACCATGTCTAAAGTACGTTCATCCGGACGTTGAGTTTTTTGACAATGCATTTAGTGCTGGAAAATATTCATTGCAGCAGATAGCTACAATACTAACTTGTCATGGAGACACTACAGGAGACATAATTTAAAATACAGAATTCTAGTGATAGCGTTTCAAATCCTGAAAGTCTGCCCTCATAAGTAGTGATACTGCAAGGAAACATTCTGCATAAGGGCTACGAATTTGAATGAATTAAAAACCCCAAGTTATTACACATTCGCCAAAGCCAGTCGCATTAGAACAACCCGTTGCTTTATCACAAAGGCTCTTTATATTCAATTGTCCTACTGTTTCCCAAAATTAGCAGTAAAGGCATTACCTCTCAAGACTTGACTTGAATGTGTCCCTCTCCCATTATCTCCAGCATGAATTGCCAGTATTTGCTGGGTTTCATTTTCTCTAGCATAAAAGCTCAGCTGACTGATACATTTTGATAAAGTTGAAGTCAGTTTCAGATAGACTACTGGTAATTTCAAGCACTAGGAATGTTATTGATGTGATGTATTATTGTAGACACTGATGTCTAGACTGCTGTACTTGTTTTGTTGGGTCTAATGGCAGTTGGGTTTTTTTTACTCTGTGGAACTTGATGACATGTTTGCCACCTTGGCAGAAGGCATGTTCAGGAAGATTATTTCTGTCTGCTAGATGTTCTCATTTGATGTAATAGGTGAAGAATTTAATGGGGTTTTTCCCTCATAAATATTTCAACTTATGGTGGCAAATCAAAAGAGAATGACCTTGAAGCAGTGTATTTTGCAAAGATGCTTTAGTGTATGCTTTGGGGGCCTCCTCCCAAGCACAGAATGGATCTAAGAACTCAGATGGGGGTGATCTGAGCAATTAATGGTCAAGATGAGTGTCAAATGAGTATGAGCAAGGCAGACTTGCATTTGTCAGGGCTGGTGGAAAGGAAGTTGTATTCATGGAGATGCAATAAAAGCACAATTTCCAAGTCCTAGCTGTGCGTGGATAGGAAACGTGTCTTGAAGGTCATACACAGAAGGGTTCTTATATGAGAAAATTTAACCTAAACGTAGTTTAGGTTGCAAGTATCAACATTAGTCAAGGCAGTGGATGACGAATAATATGAGTAGGATAAGTTTTGTTGGTTGGGTTTTTTTTCTCTACAAGAAGAATCTGCGAGGGATTTCACTATGATGTATCAAAGAAAGATAGGATCAGTCTGTGCAAAGTGAAGTTCAGGAAGGAATGTAACTTTTAAAATATGATTTCTCTATCTCAGTACACTTAATTATATTTTCAGGCTGAGGTTGCTGCATTGACCTGTAATTATTCTTTGAATGCTAATGCAAGTTATGAAACATTACAGAAACTATACGCAGTCTTTTATGACAAAGTAGTTTAGCCTTGATGGGTAATAAAAACAATGAGATAACCCAGCTATTAAGAAAGGAAAGAGCGTCCCTCTGGAACACTGGGTTCTCTTTCGTGTGTTAACTCTCTTCATGTCACCTGTGTCTGCAATCTCTTTCAATTAAACTAGTGGACATTTTTAAACAGTGTGCTTTCTAATCTGCTTTAGGAACATTCATCTAATTTATCAAAATTTTGGAAGCTAAGAGGCCACTTGAAATTGAAGGTGGAAAAGTCAAGTCTCAGAACTGGCTATTCTTTTTACTGCTTCAGACATGATCCCTGAGCATACAACCACAGCTGTTACAGGGGATGTTTTTTCTTAAGTCAGTACCAATGTGTTATGTATCTTTTTCTGACCGAAGAATATATTTGGTTTTATCTGTCAGTCCATGTTTTGTCCTTTCAGAGTCCCTACCATTGTAGTCAGAATTCTTCAGTTTTTATGATGAAGACCTGACTTTCAAAGACTTTTTTGGGTGTCTTAAAGATAATTGTCAAAACATGAGGATAAAGTAAATGTGGAAGATAAATAAAACCCAACTGAGTGGCTGTGTGGTCAGGCTGAGTGATAAATATGTAGTTGAAACGGATGAGCCTTACTGTCCATCAGTAATTTAAGAGGAGTTCACATTATTGAGCATCTTTGCTGAAAATTAGAGAATGGGCATCTGGAGTTGAGTGGCTGAAGGACAGGAGTGCCACACTCTGATCTTTATGAGCACAGTTCACTGCTATGCAGTTAGCTTCGAGGCAGGGAAGTGTGCTTATGAGCCATGACATGAAAGATCTGGCTCCCAGAATTCCTGCCAACCCAGGTGGGTGATGCCAAACCTTGGAGCACAGCAGTGCTGTCTGGTCGCCAAAACCCGAAAAAGAAACCAGCAGCAGCAACCTGCTGCATATAGGTAAAATGGTAAAACTGGGGTCATGTCTGATCTTCATTCTCACGCGGTCTCCTTGGTGCTGTTGACTGTGAGAAGAGCTCTGTCCTCCCATTTATTCTTCAGTTTTAGGCAGGGTTCAGAAAGTAGTCTTGGTGGAAGCGCATATGAAAAGAAAGTAACTAAAAGTGAGAAGGAATGGCAGTTAGCCTGCTGGTCCTGCAGCTCACAGTGCTAGGAATGAGAGTAGTTGTCTCTCTAATGCAGTGGATTATATGTAGTACATGAATACACTTACTGTTCTGTGCTACAGTATTGATCTCTACTAGAAAGCCTACCAGTTGGGCACACATTTTTTCTCCAAGTAATTGAATTATCTTAAACTTTAAAACTTCTCATGTAAAAACTGTCCTGGTACATCCATTTCCCTACATTTAAAATTGTGGTAATTTAGAATCATAGAATAGTTAGGGTTGGAAAGGACCTTAAGGTCACCTAGTTCCAACCCCCCTGCCATGGGCAGGGACACCTCCCACTAAACCGTGTCACCCAAGGCTCTGTCCAGCCTGGCCTTGAACACCGCTAGTGATGGAGCATTCACAGCTTCCCTGAGCAATGCATTCCAGTGCCTCACCACCCTTACAGTAGAGAACTTACTCCTTATATCCAATCTAAACTTCCCCTGTTTAAGTTTGAAACCATTACCCGTTGTCCTATCACTACAATCCCTAATGAAGAGTCCCTCCCCAGCATCCTTATAGGCCCTCTTCAGATACTGGAAGGCTGCTATGAGGTCTCCACGCAGCCTTCTCTTCTCCAGGCT
>WYDI02004395.1:0-64229 GCA_009867235.2 Psittacus erithacus | reverse complement strand
TGAAAGTTAGAAACACAGCGCTGCACCAGCCACTAAGAAGGAGAAAAAATGACTGCTACTGCTGAACCCATGACAAAAATAAATACAGGACAGTGCTATTTCTGAATATCGGATGTGTTATTACAATAATTAAGATGAATAGTGATTACCTGTCTTGTTTGTTGATACTTTCTGGGGCAGATAACTATTGCTACATTAAATGACATTTTAAACATATGTTTGGAGCATCATTCAATGCATTAACCCCTTTAATATGGCAGGCATAAGCACAGATATTAAGAGCTAATGTTAAGTAATCAACTTAGATGAGCTCCAAGGAGCAGTGGTGGGAAATAAACTGTATGTAAACTACAGAGTGAAATTCAATCCAACTGTGTTGTGCCTTTATCACTCACTCATGAACATGAGATCATTGCTTACTCAAATTCTGAAATACAGGTCTTCTTTGCAAAAGTACGGCATACTGATAAAAGTGAGACTAGGCACATGCAGTCTGAGTATGGTTAGTATCTAGCAGTGAAAAAGATCAAAGACAAAAAGATAAAATTACAGCAGTTTACGTTTCCCCCAGGAAAGAGGCAAATTACTGGATTGGAGTCAATTTGAACAAAAACGGACTTTCTTTATAACCTGGAGGATGAATGTCCCAATTAATTATTCCAAATTACTCTAGTCCAGTGTGTCTTGCCATAACCAAGCATCACTTTAGAAAACTGGCAATATTTGGCACTTCACAGGATTAGCCTCTGCCTCATATTCTTTCAGGACATCAGTTTTGCTTCCCTGTCACTTCTTCTACACCCAGGCTATCTGCCCTCTTGCTTACTCCTGCAGCAATAACTGTATTGTTGGTATCAACAGCAACCAAGTATCAGCTGTTTCTCCAGGTGGCTTTGCATCCTACTTCCCATCAAAAGATAGCAATGAGTATACAGCAATTCTTTCTGCTTTTATGGAGTTTCCATCCAAAAGTATTGATGGTTCTATGTTCTTAGCCACTTCTTTCCGTTCCAACGGAATCTGAAGTTCAGCACTGGGGAAAGAGCTAGATTAGATCAGACGGTTTGTGAAGTGCTTTAGTATCCTTTGGAAAACAAGACATTATAAAAATGCAAGGTTCTGTATTATCATTAAAGTGATTAACTGAGTTACCATTAAGACGCAGAAATAGCCAACAGACTGGGAGTTTATTTGTCAATTAGTAGAATCCCCATTTTATGGAAGCTGTGCATGAGCCACTTTCTAGATGTGCAGCCTTAAATGTCCAGTAAACATTGAAGAGGTGGAAAGATGACACTGCTGGGGTATGCTGGCAGAGGAAAAACCAAAAGGACCTATCTGCCTCCTGAGCTGGGAGGAACACTTAGGTTATATCAAATTTTTATAACATACGGAAGTGGGATCCCAGCACATAAATGCTAAAGGGGGTAGCAGCAAGTGTAGCATGCTGAGGAGCACCACAGTTTATCTCATTGGGCTCAAACAGAGCATTATCTAACAAGAAAAACTGAGCACAGGCAAAAAGTTTAAACTACTCAAGTGGAGTAGCAGAAAACCCTATGTATATCTCAAGTTATTCCATGGTCTTGAAAGGCCTGAATAATTTGAACCCTTAGAAATAAGAGACAGATAGCAGCCTGCATCACAACACAAATAGCAAAATTACAGAGTCCTTCAGAGCAGCTGTTGGGAGATGAGTAAGGGCATCGCAAGGGAAGAGGATGCTAGCACATGACAAGGGCATCAGAAGAACCATGAAAAACAGACATGCTTACATTCTTCATGCAGAAGCAAGGGATCAAAGGACAAATCATATCAGGTACTCCTAAGTAGATGTTATATTAAAGGGAATAAGGAGGGCTGTACTGTTCAGGCAGAGAGGGAAAACAAAATCAGAGCTTGTATAAGTAATACCTAGGAGGGTCAGACAGGTTACTAAAGGACTTGCTTTGAACTCAGGTCCCATCCTGCTCAGTTTGCGCATGACCTTTGCAAGTCACTTAGATCCTTAGAGCCACACAGGTGCCTTGTTCCTGTGATTCAAACAGAAGGCAATATCCTTGAAAGACCAAACATAATCTTTTCTGAACTTTATTTCTCCATCTATAAAACAGGGATAGCAACACCTCACTCTGCCTGGATTTTATGAAGAAAAACGCAGTAAAGATGATGGAGAGTTTGCTCACAACAGTAACAAAGAACATATGAGCAATGAAAGTAACGTAAACAACCAGACACTAATAGCGTGTGTCTTACTTGTTTGTAAATACTGTAGACATTGAGTCCCATTCATTCTTGGTACAATCTCATTAATAAGGCCACATTCTGCATTGTCTGTCTTTATCTTTTTAATGATCCCTGTGGAAAATTGAGGCAGAGTAAATGAGAAGCGTTATTGTGCTTAATATCCAAAGTGACAAGTCTTTCGTAAGTGCTGAAATGAAATTCTTCTACGCAGGTATAGTGATGAGGCTTGAAAAAAGCCTGTTGCTGGATTAAACAGGGTAATTGTAGTACAATTAGGTACAAGCACTTAACTCCCCTCTTCCAAATTCTCAATTATAGTAATAAAAATGCTTTTGTTTTGCCTTTTGTGCTTCATGGCTTACAAATGCTCCTGTCTTCTGCAGCTCAAGAGAAAAATCAAGGAAAGAAAGAAAGATCTTTGACACATTTCCAGTGCAAGTGGTACCACGTTCCTCATGATACATTATAGTGATGCTTAAAGCCTGACAGCCTTAGTGTAACAGCACAGCTAAGTCTATCACTGTACTTTCCTGCCTTGTGAAAAGAGCTTTGGAGAAGATGCAAAGCAACACTCCTGAAAAACCTTCCGCTGTATCCAGAATTCTCTCTCGGACTCATCTGGTAAATCATCAACCACTTGCAGAGTGCATGGGAGACAGCTATTCCCACAAACTGAAAACAGGATCCTTATGATTTAGTCACTCCAGTGTTTCACAAGCACCATTCCTAACAGCAGGCAAAAAAGCCCTGATTCCTACAAACATATCCATTATTGGCAAATATTCCTTAAGTCACCTCTGTGAAGAAAAAAAAAAAGGAAGATGAGAGAAGCTGATTTAGCTCCTGCATGGTTTGCAATCCTTTTCTCACAGGATTTGAAGGGCACTTGTATCACTCGACACTGTTTCATGGCTGGATGGTTTGAATTTTTAAAAAAAAATTAATTAGGCCAACAAAAAAATAACCACTGGTGAATAACAGATACATTTATACGTGATTATCTTTCTTTGCATATGGATGTGGGCATTTACATAAAGGAAGAATGGGAATTGACATGCCCTGACTGAATTTGGCTTTGATTATACGCTGTCCATTGCACTGTTCATCACAAATGCTCACCTCCAGTTCATAACTTTTGCTTTCTTCTGTTTCCCTTTGCTGCTTTACAAGACAGACCTGTCTTGAAAGCCTGTCTGTATTGTACTGCTTAGTGCTTCCTCTTGATTTGGATGGGGTTTTGCTCATTGCACAGTGAACCCCTTTTGTGGCTGCTTCTTCATATTTTATAGGATCCAAAAAGGCAAAAGGAAGCTAGAAAAAAACATCTAAAAAGGAGGGCTCACAAAGCCCCCAACAGGACACAGTGTACAGGAGTACAAAGCAGGACAGGATCTTTAGGACCTGTAACAAAAGATCATTTTGGATATGTCCACAATTCCTACTAATGAAGAAGAGGGTAGTGATGGGTTTCCAGCCCTACAAAGGACAGCTGGAATTCCGCATTATTGCCACTTTTCTATAGGGTTAGTATTTAGGAACCCCAGCCATATTTTATGCCTTCCCTCAATCTCTTTTGGAGTGATGCTTGGGGAAGTTGCAACACATGGTAAGACAGATGCACAATACTACCTCAGACATGCTTGCCCCAAGTTTTAAGCTGCACCAAGCCCACTTTTCTTAACCAGGCAAGAACCATGCATATGACTATTTAAAAGATATTTGGGAAACCTGTTCTGCCAAAACAAAAATGGATTCTCAGCCCTTCTAAAACTATTACTTTTCCTCAAGTCTTTTAGAAAAGGAAATCTCGTTCTCACAAATACTATGGGTGGCCAAGCAGAGCAGATGCTCAGAATTGAAATGAATATTCATGAATATTGGATTCCTGGCTATAGAAGACTCAGTCCTGAAGAGCACTTAGGTATTCACTTAATTTTATTCATATGAGTAGGCTCAGTGACATTAATGGGCATGAGGTTTAAATAACTGTTGGATAACTGCCCTGAGTTACAGAACAAAAGTAAGATAAAAGAGAGGAGAAATGGAAAGAAAAACAATGCAAAGATTAGCTGATTTTTTATTATTATTATTTCATGGGAAATTTTCTTTTGTATATCATTATTCTAAAATCTATGCATAAATATGTATGCCTGAAGTTTCATTAAGACAGATTAATCCTATATTTTATTGCCTTGCACATTTCAGATGAGTAGGGAAAAAGATTCCTTGACCCAAAGAAAAAAATTGATTCTGTCTATAATTTATGCAAAGTTTCTGCATATCTCCTAGATTTGCTGCAAGAGAAGAAGAGATTGTAATTAATTTTAAAGGTCTCTCAAAAATGTTCACTCAGTTTACTCTGAGAGAGTGAACTTTTAAGCTTCTGCTTTTTGTCTTCTTTCAGTCATTCCCTACATTCAGTCTTGCCTGCTTACTTTTAGAGAGAACATGGAATAACTTCAGTATCTCCTGGTCAGTCAAAACTGTAGGCTCTTTCAATTGCCCATAACCAATCTCTACATCCATTTAAGATGCCCTGCAGCCTCTAGCTGCAGCTTCAGAAAAACATGCAAAGTCCTCTTTAGTCAGAACAATGGCACCTAGAGAGTGACTTAGGACACCCTAAAATAGGTGGAGGCCCAACTCAGTGTCATCTGAGATGTCCTGGGGATTCAACACATCATATGCACCAGGGAGCAGCTGGGGATGATGCTGTCCCAGAAGTGAAGGGGAGCTGGGTGCAAGGCTGACATTAGGGCAGGTAGGGCAAAGACCTCACCAGCAAAGGGGCAGCACCACAGTACCACAGAAAGGTGAGCATAGAAGGTCCAGCAATGGCACCCAGGATGAGTCAAGAGCCCAAATTGCCAGATGAGATCATAGTGATGAGATAGATCCAGGACAGAGGAACAGTCAATATAGGTCAAGTTGATAGATACTGCTTAAATGCAGCTCACAAGAAAAGAGTGGAAGCTGCTGCTGCTGCACCTTAAAGCAGAGATTTCTCAGACAGCTCCTTGCAGTCCCAGAAACCTCATCTACATTGGTCTGACAGGAAAGAGGAATTCAGGGTAGCCCACCACTCCTGAGGTGACACCAGACACCTATGCTTAGGCAGCTGAACAGGCATATATATTGTCATCTAATGCCATATAAGATGTCCTCACTGAGCTAGCACAGGAACCAAATCAGTCTTATAGCCTTCTTATGCGGGCACAATACCCTGGCCATTTCAGATGTCACTGGATGACTGCATGTACAACTGAATCATTCTTCTAGGTGCTGACCATCTCAATGGCTCTGTAGGCTTCACTGATTACCTCTCCTCTGACTATAAGTGTTTTCATAGTGTCTGTAGGCATCTGCCTACAGGTGTATAAATTCAGATTCTTCATCTTGAAGTCTACCCCAACTCTTCAATACAGTTTAAAGAATTTGTCAGGAAAGAGGTAGGCAGCTGGAGAAAATGGTCTCTAGAGTGGTTCTTGTTCTTCGTCCAACAGACAGAGACATAAGGCTTTTACTATTGTTATTCCTTTGATCCTAGCTATTAGCTACCTGCACTCACCAAATCAAAATCAAAATTAGATTAGATATCTTACATGTATTTGGACATATGTGTGCATAAAAAGCACCTAACTATAAAAGAATAAAGACCAGAAAATCTTACTGCATTGGTGGAAGTATTTAAAAGTCTCAGTTATCTCATTTTGCAATAGTCCTTTCCACATGTCCACTGCAACAAATTTCTTTGTGCATACATCCAGACTCAGCAGGCTCAGAAGTAAACTTTGCTATGCTCTTTCTGGATAGAAATTTAAAGATGCTCAGCTAAATCTAGCTTTAGTCTTCTAAGACATTATTTTCTTCTACCAGTCATGTTAGGGCTATGTGAGAAAGGGATAACTTCATGAGAAGAACAGAACTGGGAACTTGAGAGATGCATGGATGAGCGACACAGGGTAAGAAGCATCAGACACCCCAGCTGAAGTCATTGGGTGGAAATAGCCACTTCTGTCCGTGTGCTTCATCTGCAGTGATGAGGAGAATTCCTTTCCCCAGGTTTGAAAGAAAAAGAACATTGAAGAATATGAATTGTTGATGTACTTTAGTTAAGGCAGGTTATGTAAGCCATACACAGAAACTTAAACACACATCTAATGAGAGGTTGTTTCAAAATAATATGTTTCCTCTTTCTTAATACATTGTCATGCTTTAGGGGGACTGCCTTTACTGGAAATGGAGGACTACTCAATCTAGAAAAAAAACTGTCCTCCAACATCATATGCCCTCTCTCCCCCTAAGATCATATACCATTTCTTCTCCATGCTTCTGTCCCTCTTAACTTCTTGTTATGAATCACAAACAGCTGTGCTTACTATTTTTTAAAAGCAAGCTAATAACCATGGCATGCGGTGATCCTACCACAATGCCTCCTCCTGCCCACCACCATAGTCCCTTTTGAACTCTATTGTTACATTTTTTTAGAAGATTTGGAAAGCTTCTGTGAATTTTCTGGCCAGAGTACACTAGATGGATATTTGTTCTCCCAGACATACTGGGAGTGCTGTGTATTAGATCATAAATATGTATTTACATGAGTCTGATGCTGATAACAGCTATGAACCTAATAGAAAATTTTGCATTCAACAAGAGAAAAGATTTTCGTTTTTCATCAGCCTGTAAGTCTTGCTCTCAAATTCATTTCTTTCCACTGGATACAATCTAATATAGTTTGAGAGTATCATTGCAATCTTGATGCAGCACCTGTTGAAATATACATGGCCACCTCCTGGGGTGTGGATAAAACCTCAAAATGGAGAATAAATAACTTATTATAAAGAACTAGATTTCCAGTTGTTATTCACAGTAATATAAAAGAACTCCTGCTTTATAATTTAGAAACTCCATCGGGTTCATATCTTTATAGTATTTTGAAAGCATGCATCAGGTAGAAGGAAAGAATAAGCATTTACTTTTCCATTAAGAAGGGTAGAAGGAGGGGAGTCCTGTGCTGCTTTATATATAAAGGTACTAGTCAGCACTGAAAATCTGAAGATGACAAAGCTACATACATTCTCAAAAAAATAAATAAGAAGCTCATTTCTTTCATTTGTGAAAGAAATATATTAAAGAAAGGTCCCATGACATTAAAACTTTAAGAGAAAAAAAAAACCAAACCAACCAACCAACCTAAAAAACCTTAAACAAAGATTTACTAAGGCATTGGGTCACAGAGTCAGGAGACATCAGCATGAGAACAGATTTGTGCTCCTGGCCCCAAACTAGGTGGAGAATGAGTTCCTAGTGGGGGTTATGGGTTCCTATTGCATGCAAGGTGGGACACTTGCTACATCAATCATCCAGTGTCTCGGTGCAAACCACAGACCAGTGAGACACCTGACACTGAACTGAGCTTCTTGGCCTCTTTGTCAGAACAAAATCAAATGCCATGATATCACAGCAAGTGGAAATGAAAAATGCAATATACTGAACAATAACATGTAACAAAAATCAGAAAGAGATTTAAAGATACCCAGAGTAGGTTGACATTTGGACGTTGTATTTCAGTTTCAAAAAAGATGGCTATTATGTGAAGGCTATGGAATGTGATATTTTTCACCAGCTAGCACTAGGCTTCTTGTTATAGCTGTTACATAATTTCTCTGCATGTATCTGTGCCTGTGTGCAAGTGCAGGAGAACACAGTTTTTCATTACAACTTTGCACTGCTTGAAACAATCAAATTATCTCATATTCTTTCTCTTTAGATTGTTTTTCCTGTCCTAAGAATTGGGTTGGCTTTTTGAAGCCTCCTGGAGGATATGGATGAATCTCACCATTCACTCCTTCAGCCATAATCTTGATCTAAAGTACAGAAACACAACAGGAGCTGTCTCAGGATGGCACATGTGTATGAAAAGAATCTAGATTCAACATACCAAAACTCGCTTTACTGGCTATATCTGTACTGCTAAATTAAACAGTGGCAGGGCACAGGCCCTGGAGCCCAATTGTCTGTCTAGTTAAATGGCTCAAACAGTCTGTGGCATGCTTTTCCCAAAGGTCCCTCAGAAAATTGCAGACACAGTTTAAGAGTTAGCATGGGCTGCAGTCCATTCCCAGTAGGCATGTCGGATGCAGCTACCCTGTGTTAAAGAACTAGTGCTATCATGTCATGTCCATAGCCAAAGGCTTTAACACCATCTAGTTTGCCATACAGACGTAACCACTTCATCAATTCATCATGGCATGACTGCAGGCTCCTCTAACATTTAACACATCACAGACTACAGCTACTCCAAGCAAAAGAACCAGTAAAATGCAGTGAAAAACAGTGATCAATTATGCATACTTTTGACAACAACTGGGAGCAGTTACTTATTTGCATTTTAAAAAAGAAGAAGACTAGGAGGATAGTCTTGTGCCTGACCACAGATCTGGCTTGGCAGTAGATTCAGGTCCTAGCTGTGCTGAGCCTTGCTGTGTAACCCTGGGAGTTAGACTTCATATTCCTGCATCTCAGCTCATCAATAAAACTGCAATGACAAGACATCTCAGTTCTCTGTTAATATACCCAGCTCATCAGGGCAGTGTGTGTACATATCTTAGTATCATTTTAGACAACATGAAGCTCAATGGGCTCTCACTCTCAGTTTGGGCCTCCAGGCTTCTGAAATGCACCAGACAATAAAGTTGTATATTTTGAATAGCTGAGTAAATCATCTATTTAAAAAAAAAAAAAAAAAAAAAAAAAAAGTTTTCACAGAGCTCTCTGTGTGCCTCTTCATGGGATGTACTGCCAAAATTGTAACAATTATCTGTCCATCTTAGGTACTTTTGTGGCTCTCAGAACCATAGTATATCAGCATATCAGAGACTGTAACTGATTTTTCCTTTCCATACAGCTGTGAGACTGAGAAGGCAGTGTTAGCATCCCCATTTTACAGCAGTCAGTGAGACCTGTATCAGAACTAGGAGAAGCTGGCAACTTGGGAAATATAATATGTGGTCCTAGTGCCACTACCCTTTCCCTGCTATGTCCTCACCATAAAGGAAGTCCCAGCCTGGAGGCTGGAAAGGGCTATGACGTATCCTATCCAGATTCCAAATATGGAGGGATGAAGGACCAGGCTCTCAAGGTGCACTGCAGAACACATTTCTTCAGCTGCCCGGAGTTAGCCAGCAAGACTAAATCATTTGGAAGTCTAAATGCCACCGATTTCAATAAGGTTGATTTTAAATGTACCTATGAACCCAGGCTGAAAGACAAATCTGTGCTCTTAAATTGCAGCCAGATCTGATCATAATGTAAAATAGCTTACTCATGATAGCTACAAATTGAGCCAGTTTGAGTACAATGGCCGGCATAAGCTGTGGAACTGACCAAGGCTACAGAGGACACTACTGACAAGAAAAGGCATTTCTCCTCCGCAAAGTCCAAGGCAGATTCTGCAACCTCTAACTTATTTAACCTTTTAATTTCTGTCTTGGGTGGGAGTATCTGGGAGTTAGAATTTTGTTTTCAAAATACCTTTTTCCCATCTTGATGATAATTGACTGGACAAGTTGTCTTGCAACTTCTGGAAATAAAGTGGTTACTACAGATTAAGTAGCTTCTCATTTCAGGAATAGATTTTACTCAAGTAACTGTCAAACTGAGTCCATATTTTAGGAATAAGTACCCTGTAACTTTTTTCTTGGTTGTAGAGATGCCAAGAATTGGAATGGGACTACCTCTGGGTCCTTAGTGGGTCTGACAGGCACAAGGAAATGTGGTCACTGATTTCTTCCCACTAGACCTTGGAACTCTAGGCAAGGTCCCTGAGCCATCACCTGTGGTGGAGGAGGGACAGAAGGAACTGATGTTTTAAAACCTATTTTGGAGTTATATGAAGCTGCAAAAAAAATCTGTTTTTTGAAAGAGAATTTAAAAACACTAAGTGTGTTCTTTACAGGTGATTTTCCTGAAGAAAATATCTGTACATTTGCTTCCTGGCAAAGAACTGTGGCCTTCCTGGTTCTTCTGCAACATATGTAAGCACTGTCATTATTTTGCTAAGGAGATGCACTTGGCGAACAAGACAGAGGTAGAAGCTGAGGAAATGGTTGGTTGAACAAAGCCATCCTTTCTTTTCCCTCTGTTAGGCAGCACTTAAAAGAAACCGAGGTGTAAGCTAGTTTTCTTTTCAGCATGAAGTTGGAGAACACACAAGATCTTTAAATGCAGGTCAGCACCTTAGCCAGTGAGGAAGAAGTAATTAAATTACATTTGTCCAGGCTGGTTGTTAAGTTGTCCTGGGTGGCTGAACAATAGGCTTTTCTGAGCCTGGAGAAAATACATGTTTTTCCAATTAGATGAAGCAACAAGAAGACAAAGAAGTATAGGAAGAATGCTTTAAATGACAAGAGCTACAGAGACAGAAATTCTGATGTTTGTATTGCTAAGACAGCATAAAAGGAATTTAAGAAGCCTGTGAAGAAAGAAAGAGGACCTAAGTAAGGCAAAAGAAATTCAGAGGCATGCATATCAACAATGTATAAAAGAGACCAAAATTTTCTTATTATCTTTGTATTATACTTTCTCAGTCTGCAGCAGAGTTACATAAATATAATACAAGAGCTGCAGTACTAGTAAGAGTATGGAGAACCTGCAAGCAGTTCCTAGTTCATCTGCCTCTGCTCCAGGCATTCCCCAGCTTCAGCCTGTCAGGCTCCAGTACATGCAGGGCTCAGTGTCACAACCTGGAGAAACATCGGTTTGAGAGGTAGTAATTTGAGATTTATGTTCTTCACCAAAGAATATGGTCTTCCAGGACACAAAAATCTTCAAAACTTCTATTGTGCTGATTTTAAAATGAACATTTTCTTTCACTTTGGGGCATGAAGACTCACAATTTATGTTATTGTTATGTTGCTCTGAAAATATTATGTTGTTTTTTGTGATGTTACTAATTTTCCTTTGGGTCTTTCTCAGCATCCCATTACCGGTAGCCTATGACACTGTGAGTGATCATTTGTGTGTTTGCACATCTGTGCAAGTCAAGATCAGTGTCAAAGGCTGCAACAATCCCCTGGCACAAACACTTCGTACAGAAGATTTTCTATTTTTATATTGTCTTTTGTCCCACTACTTTACTTCAAATCTCCTCTGTTCCAAATAGGAACAGCTGCTGCTTCAATAGCATTTAAGATCCAATATGACAAATAAGTGTTTGTAATAAATATTCTTACTCATGCAAGATGATTCACTCATGTCCAAGAGGCTCTTCCCAGACACATGAGGGTGGCCTTCAGATTGAAAACAGCATAATTTGTGTCAAAAAGTCATCAGGGAAACAAAACAGAACTACAAGAAAATAAACGTGATGTGGCAAATTCAAAACACAGCTCTATCTTCCTTTTAGTGGCATTCTCATCTGGGGAGAGTTGTAATTACCTAGTTTAATGTCACCATAAGACCACTGTTGAGTTGGGGTGTTCTGCAGTTTTCTGTTAATGGAAAATTGACAGAGATCCAGAATATATTTTAAATTGGTCATGGACTTAACACTCGTACTTATGGTAAGAGAAAGCCAAGAATATGATGTATTTCAATCCTTATGCTTCTGATGTATTTCCTGTCTTCTTCTGTATTCTTTTTTTATTACTATTAATTTCAATTTAATTGGAAAGGACTGGTCTCTTTTGCTCTAAGCACCATATACATTAATTAAAGTGTAGAAAGAAAGATTAAAAAGTAATTCGACAATTTTTTTTATTATTAGACCAAATATATGAGTCCAGTAGGTCATCTTAAAACATTCCTCAAAAATACCCATCACAGCAACTACAAATATAGCTCTTTGTCCTCTCCAGGACAAAGACCAAAGTAGAAGGCCAAACAGATTAAGAAATACAATCTGAAGAGGAGATCAAAGCACACTGTTTTAAGCTATATTAGGGAAGAGATCAGTTACAATTGTTGCCATGTAGCAAGGACTACAATTGCAATTAAGCAAGCAAATGCAATATAATAACAAGAAAAATCATAATACCAGCATATGAAATAATGATATGCCGTTATAATGCTGTATCCAAATCAGATTCTGTAGTCTCAAAAAAGTTATTAAAAATTACATGTTCAGAGGCAGGTTAAAAATCATTAAAAGCACAGAAGTCACTTACATAAAATCAGAATGAAAAGACTGGAATTGTTGATTTTGCAAATTAGAAGACCTAGAAAGTCTACATAAAAACATATAAAATAATGAATTGCTCAAAAATGCAGATTGCTGGCTCTGTTCTTTGCCAAGGAGACATTCAATGAAAATGAAAGATAATCAATTCAAAGCTGATAAAAAGTAATCATTTTGCATCCAGTGCATAAGACTGTGGAGCTCACAAAGAAGTCTTGAGATCAATAGTCTAGCAAAACCCAAAGAGGAACTTGCTTTCTTATTGACAACAAAAATATCCCTCCTTTTAACAGCAACGTAAAAAAAATATGCTGGAAGGAATAAACATTTCAAGGTTTAAATCAAATTCTGGTGATTGTGGACTTCCTTGGACACATCATGTACAACATTCCCACATGCTTGTTGGCTCCTGCCAAAGACAAAAATGGCCTGAATGGACCATAATTCTGATCCAGTATGGCAGTTCCTTATATTCCTGTCTTTTCATAAATAAGCTTCAAGGACATGCCTGCATATACATGCCTCTGTAGGACTCCATCAAATGTGCACTGTGGTTACTTGTTAACTAGCAGGTCAGTATTTTGGGGAGCAGTTTCCATGGCATGGCCTTCTAAACAGATTTTCCTGTAATGCTTCTTCCTTTACACATCAGGCTACAGTACCTAATGAAGGCAAAAGCTTATGTATTGTCAAATAGTTCACAGAGTAGATTTTCTCATTGTGATAGATAGCACAACTCTCCTTTTTCTCATTTACAAAGATTTTTCTCAAATGAACTATGAATAATTAAAATCTAACTCCATTTGTTCTTTTTTTCTTAATTGAAGAAATTAAAGATGTATGTAGTGTGACTTCAAGGACTGCATATGAAAAGACATACATTATTTTATTCAAGTATAGCACTTTAAATGGTACAGCACATTTTTTTTACTAATTCATGCCTCATTCAAGTTAAATATTTGCACTATATGTGGCAAATTAAGCTAATAAAAGCAATTTTATTAAACTTTAGTGCTTTTGGCACATCTGCAAACTCTTATTTTTCCACCCTTGTGTTCACTGAGCAGTCACAGTTCCTGTTCTACATTTTCTTCTCCCTCTCATTTTTTTTCAACCCCAAAGTTGAGTTATTGCGTTTATTAATAAGACTGTCCATAGCTAAATGACTGAAGTATAGATTCATTATGGACATAAGCCCTCTTGCTGCAGGGCACAAGAACATCACTGGCTGTTTGGGATTAAGAAGAAATTTCCCCAAAGGTCTGGTGTTACAGCTATTCATTGGGAGATTAGTTGCACCCTCCCTAGGCGTACCTCATTATGATGACTTTTGGAGACTAGATACAGGAAGAGACTAATAATTCAATGGGTTTTGCACTGCTGTTCCTCTGATCCTAACATGTCATTGCTAGAAAACTTGTTGAAGATCATTACTGGAAGCTAAAGAATAAGCAAAACCTAGTAGCAAATATTTTTTGTATGGATCACTTGTTGATTAATTCCATCTACGGTTAATGAATAGATGATAGACCAGTAGATCATTGGATCATTGTATGAATTTATTCACAATGCACTCTTAAAGACCGACCTTTCTTTTTCTTTTAGCAGACATGCAAGTGTTAGAATTTTGCATTTCATTCTATTTCAGTAGTGTCCTACCTACACCCATTTTTAAGCCATCCAGATAGTTATTGTATCTTCAGTTAATAATACACTACAAAACATAGAAGGATGAGGAGAAGCTGTTTGGTGAATAAAGAATTTAATTGTGTCTCAATGGCAAAATCCCTCCCATCAGACTATTTGTAGTTCCTCCGTCTCTTCTGAAACATAACACTGCTACAACGCCCCACCATTCCTTATGGCATAAAATCCCTATCAGTTTCCCAAAGACACCTCTGGACCTTTTTTCTCCACTTTGCTTGCCTGCTAAGGTGGTGAAAGATGACTTGGGCTGCAGTTAGCTCAGCACTACTTAGTGCTGACCAACCACAGCTCAGGGAATGGCCAGTTGGCCATTGCCAAAGAGAATAAATAGGGATTGAACTGTCCTTGATAAGACTCCTGCTGGAATAAGTCCCATCTACTGAGCCGCTGACTTTCACAAAACTTGTGAGAATGCAATATCTTTGAAACCTTTACTCCTCTGTCAAATAGAGCTGAAATTGGCCCCCAGGTTCAGAAGTTATAAGGAGGGAACTGACAGTATGATGGCATAAGCATTGTTTCCTTAGGAAACCTGGATAAAAATATCAAACCTTAAAAGCAAGGAAATGAAGAGCAAAAAACATCATAAATTCTACAGTGCTCCCATGATAAACAAAAGGACATTATTCTTGCCAAATGCAATTGAATGAGATTTCACCAACACATAACAGCCTGTGAAGTGCTGACTGCTTGTTGAAGTCAATGGTGCAATAAGTGACACACTGCAGAATTAACAACACACTTAACTAGTCACTGCTGTCAATTAGGTGTTGGAAGTTAACATGTCATAAATCAGTGTCTGCCTGATCTGTCAGGGATTACTATTCTATGATCCAGTGTCTCCCATTACAGGCAGGAAATGCTGGTTTACAGCCACTCTTTAACCTTGGCCATAAACACTTGAAGTCTTTGGTGATGTTCAGCTGGTATGAATTTAGACACCTTCCTGGAGGTGCCCAAGATAGAAGGCTGGTCATCCTAGCCTCCCATTACAGGTGGTGGAGGAAGACTGGATTTTCTGAAGAGCATCTCAAATCAGCTGCTGTGCTGATTTGTCCTCTGAAGGATTTTCTAACTCTCTATTGACCAGCAAAAGAGGCTTATGACACTCATCTCCTAACTTAAGCTCCAAAAATTGATGTCTATGGTTATGTAGAAACACCACCACCCTTTAAAATACTTGCAGAAAGACTGATTTTTTGTTAACTTTTTGCTTTCCATTTCTTCTTCTCTTGAATGGCAAAGCAAAAACTCTTAATTTGTTTATTTCCTTTTTGAACACCAGCATCATATATTCCCTTGCACTAGCCTATGGAACAGGTATATTAATTGGTAACAGTTCCCTTCTGCTGCCTCTGAGAAAACAGATCAAGCAATGCTGATCCATGCTTCATGAAAGGTGAGGTCTCTCTCAGGCTCAGCCCGTATTTGTTGCAGTTTTGATGAAACAACTAAATGTTGGGCAACTAAGAGCCAGGGCAAGAGCAGTTAATTTTAACTAATTGTTTCTATGTCTGTCTGCACTGAAAAGTTTAGGGCCTAATGTGGTTTCTGTGAGAGTGGTAGCTTAAATAAAGTATTTAAACTCAGAAGAGTGTATCTGAGCAGTCTAAAGTAATTGAAAGGCACAGTCATTTAAAAACATTTTGAGCCTGAACTAGGAGACTGTATCAATTAAAGGGCAAGAATAATAAGACTGATCTGTTGTAGCCTGCCTTGTAGGGTAATTATTGATGTATATGGAGGGGGCTTGCTAGCTGGGCTTCTAGGTGCTATGCAATTTCGGTTCCCTCAGCAAAGCCTAGATGCTGTCCAATACCAACATTTGCATACTTTCAAAATGGTATCCTGCATATGCTTAAAACCTGGTCAACAATGTATTGTTTTTCAGGCAAGCTATCCTGTACCAACAAGGGTTCAACAAAGTGAGTAATTATATTCATAGACTCACAGAGGGCTAAACTGTGGCTTTGCCAGGAGTTTTGAGGAGGGACAGCAGGATGATTCACTGCCAAGGAGAAGAATGGGAAATGGGCTGTGTTTCAGAGGCCACAATCTTTTCCCCATTTCCCTCCAGCACAACCATTTCAGCTCCATTATTTTGAACAGCTTGCTTCCCCTCAGGCACTTACAATACCCAAATCTGCAGGAGGTGCAGAACCATGACCTAATCCATCACCTCTGCGTGTCCACAGGGAAGTCACTCCTACAATGAAGTTGCTCTCTACAATGCATAGAATTAGAATCATAGAATAGTTAGGGTTGGAAAGGACCTTAAGATCATCTAGTTCCAACCCCCCTGCCATGGGCAGGGACACCTCCCACTAAACCATGTTACCCAAGGTTCTGTCCAGCCTGGCCTTGAACACCGCCAGGGACAGACCATTCACAGCTTCCCTGGGCAACCCATTCCAGTGCCTCAGCATCCTCACAGTAAAGAACTTCCTCCTGATATCCAATCTGAACTTCCCCTGTTTAAGTTTTAACCTGTTACCCCTTGTCTGACCACTACAGCCCCTAATGAAGAGTTCCTTCCCCGCATCCTTATAGGCTCCCTTCAGATACTGGAAGGCTTCTATGAGATCTATGAGATGACGGGAGGGGCACTGCACATGTTGCACTAGATGCCATGAATTAATGCGGATGGGAAAAAAAGATGAGTGCTCCCCTTTTTGCCTCCATACTATTGAACAGTTCAGGTTAGAGCAAACCAGGCTGATATCCCACTCTGAGGAAAATCCATAGCCATGTCTGTGCCTTTAGACCAGAAACATTCTCAGAAACCATGCATTCAGATGTAATCAAAAATTTTCAAAAGCCCAACAGGTACCAGCAAGATGGAAGCAAATTTTGGAATTCTACCTCCCATTAAATTCCTCACTTGGAAATGAAAAACAAGTGAGATTCTCATTTATAGAAAGGTCCTTTTGCATTGCAGAAAGGTATGGATAGGAATCAAACATATTGTGTTGCGTATATATATATAGCTAATACGTCTTTGCATGTGTACAGAGTATCTTGTGTGAAAGAAAGCGCTCCAGTATTTGTTCAGTATTTCATCTCCCAATATAATTTCAGTATGTAAAACAAATGTTACTTATACAGCACACTCTTGTAAGTCATACAGATGTAGTTTGTTCCACCAGGGAGGATTTATTAGTCCCAAATCCTTGCCATCTTGTTTCTTCTTCTTGTATGTTGTAGTATTCATAAGACAATTGAGTCTGAAAACTGGAAAACACCCTCACATGCAAATCTACATATAAAGCATACCTTTTAATTTATTGTTTAGATATTAGGTGCTGTGACAAGATAAGTCATATGATGTGTAATTGGCCTGGTGAGGATTTATTGATGTGTATAATGTATACACTTTTATTAAAGTACAAGAAGAAAATTACTTTGTCAATCATTTCTAAGATAAAAAGGGCCTGGAAAAAGCATTAATTCTTCTGCTGTCACTTTTGGCACTGTAGTCCTTTCTATGCACAACTACACTTTTAAAAATATTGCTACTGTGCTTAGTCATAAATAATACAGAAGTTTTCTGGTTTCTGATTTGATGTAAAAAAGGGTCAGACGTGTTCACACATGCAGGCGCATGCGCACACACATCAAGCAGCCAATATCTGAGTTAATAATTCATAATTACAAATCCAAATAGGTAAAACAAGACATGGAAATGACACTGGTGTCCCTGTTTTGTCAGAGGAGAGGTAAACTCCAGCTATAGATATAATCTACCTGAGGCAATATGCATATTTGCATCTACGTTGATGTTTTTCCATTTTGTTGGAAATGAGACCCATATAATCATCATAGGAAATAAAAGGATTTTATTTGCTTTGCTTATATTTCAGCCTTATCCACAACATTAGCTTGCTCACAAACTCCTAAGGAAAAGTAAGGTCTTTCCCCTTGGAAAGCAGATTTGCTGTCCAAACCCTTTCAGCTCCACCCATCACTGCAAGCAACAAGGTTGACTCTCTGTGTTACTGCCTCCTTGCTTCTCCTCCTGTGTCAGCTTTCATTTGATTGTACAGTATTCCTGGGAACCACAACAAATTTTGCCACAAACCATCCACAAGATAGATTCACAAAACAAACAGAAAAGGTGCTGTCTTTTGTCATACATGGAACAGATTAGCCTGGAATTTGACTGGAATATCTGCTGGGATGTTTGTAAAGGAAAAATTACACTAGCTTGTCCTTAGGCAAAGCTAAAGTCCATCTCTGGCTGCATAAGCTTCTATGTGCCAACACGTTATAGTTAAAAAAGTTTATGAAGTACTGATTCATATCACCCAATCCATCCTGGGCCACAACCTCTTTGGAACTCAAAACTAGTTCTCCTTAAACTAGATGAATATTCATTTGGACTGCCCAAAGAATTTCAAATATAACAACACTCATTTGAGCTGGCATTTCAATAATATAAGGAGCTGAGAATTCCTAGGATATCAGTTCTTTGGGTCACTTCCCAAACATGCTATTTACGTGTACATACATGATCAATTGTATATCTATATCAAGCCTGGGGAAGGGCTGTGCGGAGTATGCTAAGCCACTTAGTAATCAAGTACCAACCCAGTCTTGTATTTATTGGCCACCTATTTTGTAGTCCATTCACTCAGAACCTGAACTAAGCCATATTGGAAGGCTGTGAGCCCACATCAGTAGTCCCAACAAAAAGCATGCAGCCAAGGGGGCTGCATGGGCCCAGGTCTGCTCTTGGAATGAAGAGCTAGTTAGTGGTCAACACTCCTTAATGGAATAACTCCTGAGGTCTGAAGCTTGAAAAACGCAAGTGTTGGCCTAACTCTTCTGTTGTGCAACTCTGACTTAACTTCAGAAGGAAGAGAGTCAGAACCATACCAAACAGTCTGGCATGGAACAGCCTCTTCCATTCTGTCATGCCACATCACCTCCCTTTTGTGGCCAAATATTCTTTTGCTGTGGGGTTTTTTTCATATGTAACTTCCAAAGCATTCATGAACTTGAGTCTTTAGAGAACTGTAAAATAACATAACAACACATTGCCTCCCCTGTCCTCTTTCCAGCTTGACAGAAACCTTTAGATCTTCTCTGTAGAGCCTGCCAGCAGAGGTAAGAGAGTAGCTGACAGTAGCCACTGCTTCTTATCATCCGAATGCAGATGAGGGGAATAAATGGGTGTTTTTCCAATGTGGTTTACAACTAAAATGAACTAAATGTGGTTCATTTCAAAACAATTAGCCTTCCCCATTACCCCATTACAGGGGGCCTACACCCAAAATGTCTTGCAAACAGTCCGTGACACATGCTAATCCTAGGACCATTTGGGAGTGTGATAGTTTATGCGGACCAAACTTCACCGGTACTATATACACATCTTTCCCCAGTTCTTTACTAGGATTTTTCTGCTTTTCACCTCTACTTCCAAGCCTCTGAGCTCCTGATCCCAACTGCTGCGGCCACATCCATCTTCCTCCTCCTGCTGTGCTTCATGTCCCAGCATTCTCAGTGCAGCAGTCCCCAGCTTGCCTCATCTTCTCAGGGCGCCCACTGAATTTGAAAACCTTAGGAGCTAGAATAACCCTCCAGTGACAAAAAGAGAAAGGCACATAAAGATGTTTCAGAGACTAACAGGTTGAATAAATGGAGGCAGCTGTGTGCAAGGACAGCACTTTCCTGACACACAGGCAATCTAACTGCCAAATTCCAGTCCTTGCCTGAAATAACAGTTAAAAGCAGAAGAGGCAAAAACTTGTTAATAAAACAACTGTAAGATTTTTGTTTTAATATTGGCAGAAAAACATATTTTTCCTGACCCAGTTTTTAAAAGTGCTGATTCACTTTTCTTTAAAGCTTCCTAAAATATTCAGCTAAACAGAGACACTTTTCACATTTTGGGAAAGTTTTAATCCAAATTATTACAGTCTGGCAAAGTTATAAGCCACTGAAAAGAGAATTCAACCATGATAAGGGCTGAGCAACCTCAATCACAGGCTTTGCTACTGTAGTTAATCCTCAGAGGGGGTTATTACACCAATAATAATTTTAAAAGATTACGGAATTACTTAATTTTTTATTTCTTGACTTGGAGAGATTTCTGGTCTAAACATTTTTGATGCCTAATTATGATAGGGTAATGCAGCACCAGTAAAAGTTATTGCAGCACACCACTCAAACTGGCAGATTTTGCTAAGAAAAGAAGTTTCTTGGTAGGGGGGACAGTGGAAGAGTTGCAGAGATCTTACTGTTCTTCCTAAGCCTGGATCTTCTTCAACAGGATAATACAGTCACTGGTAACAAATTCACGTTTCTGTACTGGAATGCATTATTTTGTTATCTTATGTAAGAGAGGGAAAATTCAGAAAAAAAATATATGTACATTGATTTTATTGCTTTTTAAGTACCATAATGCTGTGAACATCATCCCTTAACTGGCAGAAAGATGGGCTGCCCTGAACCATTTTGAAAGAACACACATTTCAGACTAGAAAGCAAAAAAAGTGATAAATCTCCCTTTCAAACATCAGCCACCATTCTTAGCATCGTTGCATCAGGCAAAGCATTCTGGTTTTTAAAGCTTCAAGTCAGGAAAGAGGAATAGTTGGTTTTAATTTTGTTTAAAAGATGGCCAATGTTGTATTTGCTCATTTAAGCTTCATTAAATTCAGATTCCCATCTGCCTCTCTTTCGTAGAGTTTTCACATCCTAAGTAAAAGCATTAGTCCTCTCTGCTGGTTATAACAAACCATTCCTGTCAGTTATTAATCTTTTGACAAAAAACCCCTCCACCCTTAAAAACTCTATGTAAAAAGCAACAACACTACCAAAAAAAACCCAAACCCAACACAAAAATGCCCCCCAAAACCACAAACTCCTGTCTTTCCAAACAAGACAATATATTTGTAACAACATCTTTACCGAGTTCATGTATCTTCTTTATTGCCCTTCATAAACAGGCTATTGGATCCTTCATACTTCCAACGTGAAAAATGAAAGAATTTCCTCCCATTCTTGCCTCTCTTATCTCATAATTGTTTTGTTCATAGCAGTAGGAGAGACCAATATAAATGTCTCTGCTGTTTTATTTGCCCTTTTCAAGCTCATTCATACTTTTCTCGAGGGCATGTTTTTCCTATTTTCCTTTTGAATTTGTATCTGTTTACTGCTCTGTACACACAAGCAAGCTAAATGGTTCAAGATTTTATTCCAGAGCTTTATGTAGCATAGATAGCAGAACAAAATATTTAACAATGAGATTTCACAGTGTCTTGTGATGATGCTACAAGGTAAAAAATTGAGGGATGTGTTCAGCCCTGAGGAATACCCATATCACTGAACTTTTGTTCTCAACTGTGTTAATCCTCTCAGAATGCAACACCAGCCATCCTTTCTTCCAGACATCTTGGGCTACATTGCTACAGCCCTTGTTTTGTTTCATGAGGAAAAGGATGCAGAAGGCAGCTGGATACCAACAGCTGAAAGCTGTGTCCTGCAAGATGGGTTCACATCGCATGCACGTCTTGAAGTATGGCAAATATGACTAGATAAAGTAAAGAGGCGGTTTCAGGGAAGATGTTATTTCTCATGATTTCAGAGATATAAATTGTGGTGTGGATCTTCAAAGAGATCCCAGGACAGGATACTGGTCATATTGGTTTTGCATGGCAAGGTTTTGGTATCTAAGGGGGCTACAGGAGTGGCTTCTGTCAGAAGCTGCCAGAAGCTTCTCCTATGTCCAAAGAAGCCAATGCAAGCCAGCTACAACATGGACCTGCTGCTGACCAAGACTGAATCCATCAGAAACAGTGGTAGTGCCTCTGGGATAATGCATTTAAGAAGGGAAAAAAGTTACAGCTCAGGAGCAACTGCAGTTGGAGAGAGGAGTGAGAATATGTGAGAGCACCAGCTCTGCAACACCAAGGTCAGTGAAGGAGGAGGTGCTCCAGGCACAGAAGAAGAGATTCCCCTGCAGCCCATGGTACAGCCCATGGTGAGGCAGGCTGTGATTCTGCAGTCCATGGAGGTCCATGCTGGAGCAGTCTGTTCCTGGAGAACTGCACTCCATGGAAGGAACCCACACTGGAGTAGTCTGTTCCCAAAGGGTTGCACCCCATGGAAGGGACCCATGCTGGAGCAGTTTGTGAAGAACTACAGCCCATGGGAAGGACTCACATTGGAGAAGCTCATGGAGGATTGTCTCCTGTGGGAGGAACCCCATGCTGGAGCAGGGGAAGAGTGTGAGGAGTCCTCCCCTGAGGAGGAAGGACTGGCAGTGATGAACTGAATACATACCCTATTCCCAGGGGCAGGAGGCAGAGAATTCGGCAGTGATGTTAAGTCCAGAGGAAGAGCGGGGGGGGAGGGGGGAAGGTATTTTAATGTTTGGTTTTATTTCTCATTACTCTACTCTGATTTGATTGGCAATAAATTAATTTCCCTAAGCAAAGTCTGTGAAGTCTGTGTTTGCCATGTTGTTAATGCTGAGTGATCTTTCCTTGTCCTTATCTCAACCCTTGAGCTTTTTCCTGCATTTCTGCTCCCCTGCCCAGCTGAGGAGGGGAGTGATAGTATGGCTTTGGTGGGCGCCTGGTGTCCAGACGGGGTCAACTCACCACACCCGTAAAGACTGTCTTCCTGTGGCTGAGCCTTCTTGCCATATAACTCTGCCAACCAAAGTAGATACATGCTGCTCCTGCCTTCCTCCACCTTCATACCTGCAGCTTAAAGAAAGTATTTTGCATGCCTTTAGCAGGCAAAGGTTAGAGAGTATCAGAGGACAATTTACCCTATGTGTATATATATACATTTATATAGGTTAATAATCTGGAATTAAAATTCTAGAACTGACTCTAACATTCTCCCATAATATTTTGCTAGCTGAAATCTGGCACAGCAAATCTCTGCCTGTGTTTTCAGATGACAGCCTGTAAGGCATAAGACTGGTTTGGGAATAAAGGTGATATGCTATTAATTATACAACAGAACCTGTATTGAGAATCTAGACAAGGAAGTGTGGAAATGATCTCTTAAGGGAAATTGTCATTTGGTGTTTCTTTCTATCCTTTCTTTTCCTCTTTAGGTTCTTACACCACGTTCACATCTGTAGCACCCAGTGGAGCATTAAGCAATGTGACTAACATCTGTCAAACGTGTGGTGTCTGCTTATGTGAATGCTTACTTGGAGTGTTCCTGAGGCTTGGCAGCTGGTTATCTTTTGTGATCTGAAAATCAATCAAGAGGGACTTCTGCCAAATCAGAGATTTTTCCACTCTTCTCCTTACTAATCACAGCAGACATTCTCTTGCTGAGGTGAAGGCCAGTAAATTGTGGGATTGACAAACAGAAGTGCCCAGAGACACACATTGCCTGGGATGGCTGGGCAAGGTAAGTCTCCTGGGAACTAGTGGGGAGCAACAGCCTGTGCTGCCTCATGAGGTGAATTTAAACCTCAACTTCAGTCTTAGCTGAAGTTGCGAGGGTCTGGGGACATTTTATCCAGGAACTGGGGAAGATTGCCTGAAAAATTTCATTCCAGAAGTCATCCAAAACTGATAATCCTGCCACTGTACGATGTGGATGAGAGTTCATTTTTCTATGGCCAGCTTTTTTGTGATGATCAGGCTGCTGGGTAAGGCAGATTGATAATTGTTTTAATAAGACAGAGTAAGGAGAGGCATATACATAGCAAGTAAATCTTACATCCCTTCAGACAATGGCACCCCATGTTTGTGCAGCGTTACACAGACCCCTGATGGAATTTTCCATGGCACACTGCACAAGTAGATCCTGTCCATGGATAGAAATATCTCTTTTTTGGTCATTCAAGTTAATGTATCATTTTCTTACAAGAAAACTGTATTCACAACAGACTTTTGCATGACAACTTCTCGCTGCGCAGTTAGACAAAAGCAAGGCCAGGCAGGCAGTGTAATCACCGGTACCAGGTGGGAGCAGGACCGCTCTTACGATGAGCTGGCTGAGGCTGTCCTGTGGCCAGGGCATTTTTCCAGCGCAACAGAGCCTGAAGACCATGCTGGACAGGCAGCACAGTGCAGCACAGCACAGGCTGTTCAGTTAACTGCTATTTGCATCGCGAAATCTGCAGCCTGCAACCATCTCCTGGTCAAGATCAATACATTTAACCCCTCGATCTACATAGAGCTATATTTCCCAAATAAAATTAGAGATTATATTAATAACACAAGAGCTTCTCAAGCCCTAAATAAAATATCCAATGGAGCAGACAAAGCCTGTTCAGGATCACTAACCTCTCAAATACATCTTCTGCATGCTTCCCAGTACAAGCAGTGAAAGAGGTAGTTCAGGGATGTTCTGGCATGGTTCTCCAAGGAAGCAGGAAAGTTAGGTGGTTGTGTATAGCTAATGCTCCAGGAAATAGTACTACCTCTCCCTGGTCCTCTCCTTGTTTCTGAGCTCCATTTCAGGCTCATCTTGAGTCAGAGAACAGCTGCTGTTGACCCAGACATGCCTCTTATAATTGACAAAATAGATATGTAACCATTTGAGTCATTTAATGGCCTTGCCTTCTGGTGAAAAGGTATAAGCTGACTTTTTATGGCAACACAACCTTGGTCAGCACTTCAGGGATGAGAATTTAGCCATCTCAGATCCCAGGTTCAGAGATAACTACATCCTACTGACTCGTGTACTAAACACTATCAAGAGAGGGGAATCCATGTGGGATTGTATCAGTGAGAGGTCTCCTGACAGCAGTGCTGTTTCCTATCAATGCCTGCTGCAGCTGTGCCTTGAAGCTGGTCTCACACCACTTAAGCTCATTACCCTGGGGCTCACAGCCTCCCTGAGACAAGCAAATGTAGCATATGGCCAACAATGTCAAACATGACAGAGGGATCCACAAGTATGAGAATGGATGTTTGCCTTCCATGATGCCCAAGAAATCTATTTCAAAAGCTGAATTAGACATTTTATCAGATAAACTGTGTTCTACCATTTATAAAACACTTCAAGGACAGTTACTGAAATACACTTATTTAATAAAATAGTGAAATAAAATACCTAATAAAAATTAGCTCAATTAACTGAAACATTTTTCTTTCTACCACTAACCTAAGACATATGTAAAACTTTATTATGTTTAATGGCTGTCTGGGCTCCTGCTGTAATGACTTCAAGCAGGCCACTGAGCTATGATGGTTTTGCCATGTGAAGTTTAAATGGAGGGCAAGACATTCAGAGGGAAATTTCAAAGAGAAACACGACAAGCTGCTGGACTTGATGGAGGCAGAGAGGTCAGGAAAGAACAGGTAGATTTGTAAGTCATTGATGCAAAGCGGATAGCTGAAGCCATGTGAGGCAGCGATCTCACTGAGAGGAAGATTTTAAATGAGAAAAGTGAGCCAAGGACAGTACCAATAATCTGCAAGTAATTGCCTGGTTTTACACATGATGTCAGAGACGCTGCAGGAAGTGCCTCTTGGGATTCACCTTAAATAGTATAGAGGAATTAAGCTTGGAAGGAGGCAGAGGGTGTTTCTATAGCAGTACTTCAGCTCTGGTCAGGGCTGTGCGCTAGAAGTAAATCTGTAGGCTTATAAAGTGGTCCCAGAGTAGGTAACTGGACTCTTTGAGGGTTAAATTAAACCAAAGGATGTCCTCCAGGAGCACACTAGCTGCCAATAGGAGCTCATTTCCCTGGATGAGAGTAGACCCAGACCAAAGTAAAGCCTCCAAAACAATTTTAGTGTGGATGTCAGGTCTTTAGCACCACTCCTCTCAGTGTTACAGCTGCCCTCTACAGTGCCCCACTACTTTCTAATGTCAGCAGAGTCACGGTGCTACAGGCTTCCTGTATGGACTCACATAAATCACGTCACTTCTCTACATCTGTGTCCTTCATATATGAAATACTCTTAATGCCACATTCTGCACTCACTGGGACATGGAAAGGGTAAAATTGTCAACATACATCAGACACCATGGTGACAAGCATCCCTCTACATGGCAGGGGAAACATTCTGCTTGAAACAAGACTCAACTAGTGTTCAGTAAATGAGATGAGGACCTTACCCTGAGCACTGAGGATAAACATATGGACCAGACTCCTTGATCAGTGACCCAAGCCCCTTCTTGTGCACTTCAAAAAATGGGTCCTGCTGAAAAAGAACATGGCATAATCAAAGACAACCAATTAAAAAAAACAGCACTACCAGCTCTGAGTGATGGGTACCTCTCCTTGCTGTTTTCATGTTCCTTTGAGATACCCCAGGATGTTCCTTCACTCTGAAAGTGCATAGTGTTCTGCCATTGTTTAATTCAGGCAGTAACAAAACCCAATTCACTGTACAAAGGCAAGGGAAGGCTCTGTACGCATTTATCAAGTGCCTCCCAGCTGATCTCATTGCTTGAAACCTGGTCATCATTTTTTGCGATGTTCTTGAGGTTGATTCATTCCTGTATTTAACCCAGCTGTGTTCTGCAGTAGAATCCATTGAATTCAAACGAGAAGCAGTGGCCCGATAGCTCATAACCTTGAAAGCTTTTGCTAATTAATTCTACACTCAGCAGAACTGCTACATCTATGTTCTGTAGTAATCATCAATGCAATGGTTACTGACTTACATGTAAATCAGCCTTTTCACATAAAGAGTGCTCTTGCCTCTTACTTCAACAGCAGTTCTTCCTCAAAACACCCAATTGTACAAACCCTCCAACAGGATCTGTTCCTCTTGTTGTGAATAACTTCATTAAGGCTGAAAATGCTTGCAGAGCATCGGGTAACAAACTGCAGAAGCCCTATATTAAAAGCCCATGTTCCACCTATAAAGCTTTCTACTTAAATCAGTGAAACTCCTGAATTAACTCTACAAGGACAGTTAGATTTTTGGAGCATTCGCTTTGACACACTTTAGTAGCTTTTCTGGGAAAACAGTCATTGCATCCAAAAATTTTCTCAGCTATTGAATTTATGTTTGTTCGCTCGTTTCTGCTATTTGCACACAAATCTCTTTCCACTACACTTGAATCACTGAAAAGTGAAGATCCAGACTCCCAACACCAAGCTGTAATAGCATAAAATATTTTTCTGCTTTGCTGGCACATCACATTATAGAGGCTGTCTGTAATCTTAGTAGAACAGACAATGTAAAAAACCTCCCTTCTTATATCAGACCTTGTTATTAAGTTTATACCCATTTCTCATAATAATCTACATTTCCGCTTATCAGAACTCTAAAAAATAACACCTTGTGCAGGACTTGAGCATGGCATTTGATACAGTTGTCAGAGGATTTCTGATGTCCCATCTCGGAGACATGGCAGGGGATTACTGGGATTGTGAGTAGATGGCTTCAATCATTCCTCACAGACAATACTCAGTGAGTCATGAAAACTTTCTACTTCCAGGGCTATCACCCATGAAGTTTTGAAAGAGTACACCTAATTCAGTGTTTAGAAGAGGGCCCTTAGTGTGAAAGTTTGGACTAAAGCACAGGCAATATACCATAGGCACCCAGCTCTAGCTGGAATTGCTACCACACCTTTGCTGCCTCAGGCCCCACCGGCACAGGTGGCTGAAGAGCTGATGGCCAAGGTGAGCTGGGCTGTCAGAGAGGAAGAGCAGTGATCTTGCTGCAGCCATACTGAGCTGGGACAGCCTGCCTTTTCACTGCTTTGCTGACCCGCGGGTCCTGACATTTATTATAAAACCACAGTTTTGAACAGCAAATGAGAAGAACTCATATCCAGTTAAAACAAAAGCTGATATGACCTGAAACAGCCTCTCTCTGCTATCAAATATACAGCACCTTTTACTACCTCTTTCCTGAGGTACAACTAAAGACATGGGAGCCAAGCATTTAGTCACCACTCCACTGCTGAGAGGCCTGGACTACTTCTGCCAGTCCAAGAAAACCCTCTGATCAGATATCTTTTTCTCCTCAGTGTACATCTGGCATATTCATGCAGAACATTTTAATATCTTCATTCATGGCGTTTGCAGAATATCCTTTGCTTCTTGTCTACAGAACTTCAAAAGTGCAATTAATTTTAGATAATGTGATTGAAACAAAGACTCAAATGCATCTGTAGCAGAAAGAAGAAATTTCATTGCATGTGTGCAAGGAAAGGCAGTCAGATGATCCATGCTCTGACTGATCCCTTTGCATCCAGTTGTCCAGTTTACTGACAAATTAAACCTGTGATAACATGTCTCTTGTGATGCAGCTCTAAGAGAAATGTTTTTAAATACTTCTTCTTTGCCTAGGCCTTATTATTCATCCTTCTCACCTCTTTATGAAGCATTGTTATGTTGGAAACTCTTACTAGGAGTGCCATACATAATGTTAGACCTACCAACAGAGAAATAATTTGCATCAGGGGTAACATATTTGTACTTTTTGCAGGGATCACATGGATGTATTGATCTTCTTTGTTTTGGAGACTTGATCAGCGCAGTCTGGAGGCAAGGTTACATACAAGAGATACGAAGTGCTTATTACTTTCACATTACTTTAACAAAACCAAATAAAAATGTATTTGTAAATATGTTCCAAGAAATAATATATCAAATAGCCCATCCCATTGGCCTTTAGAGTACATTCTTACAGGAGCTCTCTGGTGGCACAGAAATTATTTTTACCAGATATCTGCTTAGAAGGAAACAGAAGAAAAGGCCTCCAGCATTCAGCTTGGATTTATGCAATATTTTTTCCAGTCTGCATGGCAGAGGGAGTTCACATGCTTTCCACTTTATTCCGTTAGATTAAAATTTGCACCCTGAGCTGCTGGCTCATATTCTGCCTATATTTTACTTTTTCAGAGCTGAGCATAAGCAAGCCCTCTGGAATCTGGACAGACTATATTCCTGATGTTTCATATCAATCCAGCCCAGCAGCCCCAAGATACGATAATGGTTTGTGGACCTCTAACAAAACCCTGTCACAAAAGAGATTGAGAGAAAGCTTATTTCTAAACCTACCTTCCCATTCACATCTACTAAAGCTTTCATTAATCTCCTGATTCTCAGTTTCAAGATTGAGAATCATAGTAATTGAGACATCACTTCTCCACTCTGCCTAAGGTTTTAAAGTGAGAATCTACCCTTTAATATCAGGATACTGAGCCAGCTGTGCAGCTGATGTAAAGTGATGACACTGTTGCTACACGTGATTTGTGAGCAAAGGATCTGGCTCCCCAGTCCTCACGCAGTCCCAGTAAGTATAAAAGAGCAATTATCTTTACTACCCTAGTTAACACCTTGGTTAATTTAAAGATTGCAGAGTAAAATAACTCCCATGACTCTGAAATAAAACTGCAGTCCATTGTTTATGAACAATTGTACAGCCGAAGTCAAAAAAAGTAGCTAATTTACAATGGTATCTCCTTTGCCTTTTTGACTGCCCACTGAAGACACCAAAACAACTCAAGCAAAATAGTTATGCCATCCTTAAATTGTTTGTAGTTGAATTGGTTATTCAAGGAACACAGCCACAGTTAGGACCAGCTTCCTATTACAGCCAAGCTAGGTGCAAACAAGTAGTCAAGGATAGTACCTAGTTTCTGAATTTATAATCTAAGTAGACTAGAGAAAGGAAAATATTACCCTTCTCTGAAGGTAAACCAAGTCCTAGTTAGATGAAGTGACTTACTGACAGGAAGAATTTCTCACAGCCAGGAATTTAAATGAGATCTTTTAAGGTGCAGATCAGCACCTTCATTACTGGATCATCTCTCTTCTTAGGAGAAAAGGTTTTCCCATCATATAAAATTCTTCCTACAGGTCTGAAAAGTTACACTATTTAAGAAATATACCCGGCAAGATTTATCAAAAAAAAAAAAAAAAAAAAAAAAAAAAAAAAAAAAAAAAAAAAAAAAAAAAAAAAAAAAAAAAAAAAAAAAAAAAAGAAAAGAAAGAAAAAGGCAGAAAAAATAAAAAGAAAAGAAACAGTAAAAAAACATAAATAGATTTTTACATCTCCAAAGCAATGCAGAAAATATTAGCTAATTCAACCTTACAAGACCCCTATGAGTTAAGTACAGGCTACACTTCTCAAACATGCTTTTTATTCCTCCTTTTCTCTTTCCTAAGCATGCAACCAAAATTACAAATAAGGTGGATAATGCTTCTGTGTGGTAACCATGGTAATCAGCTGTATCAACTACTGTAAATGGCAACATACCCAACAAGCCTCCTAAACACAGACCTACTCCACTCTTACATGTGATTTCCTACATGCAACCACTATGTCCTAAACACAACCTGAATCTTTTTGCTGAGCAACTGTTCCAGGTGATATTCAGGAACTGCCCTTGGCCAACCTGTTTTAGGGGTGAGTACAAGTACAAGACTGACTGATGCTCTGCTTTTCAGATTACTTCAGCTAAAGAAATACAAAAGCTAGTCCTTTCCTCTGAGTATGCTGATACAAGACTACAGGTACCTCTAACTAGTATAACCTCTACTCTTTAGTATGCCCTACCTCTGACATTTTTGTATTAACCTTATTTTGTTTCACAGCTTAATTCCTCCAGGTGCTATGTTGCCACATGGAGACTAAGGCTGCTTAGTTTAATAATGTCAAACACTTTTTTCTGAGGCTAAGGATGCTCTTACCTAGAGAGGTAATTTTTGACATGCTAGTGGTTGGCTAAAACAGAGGTTCAGCAGGTTGAGGAAGGACTTGAGCATGCTAAAATCACTTAAATCCAGCATGACTTTGTGACAGACAGCATATGGTTCAGCTGCCATTGTCCTGACAATTTGGCACACCAAAATTCACCTCTTGGTCTCCTACAGCCCATATAAAAAAATGCAGCATACCTGGCCGATTCTGCAAATCGTACTGTTATTTAGACAAGCATTACAGTCAATCTCGGAGAGAGCGCAATCTCAATCTACAACACGTAGGTCTGTACTCTTTTTCTAGCAACAATTTGCATACTAGCATTCATTTCCAAAACACTTCACAGGCTTTATACCCACAAGACCATCTCTGGAAGGAGAAGACAGAAAACAAGAAAACAGAGTGTTGGCCACCTGCAGAAAGAAAGGAAGATTCACAATACCGACATTTGGGACTGAAACCCTGGGTTTATAACACAAAGACTGTTGGCAAAGTACTGCAGAGTGACATCCATCACAGCCCATGTAGCCCTGGGTGTCCAGCTACACTGGGGTAGCGTGTGACTGTGACCTTTCAATACAGTGGCCAAAGCTCAGGATTCAGGTTTAATTCTGAAGATAAATGCACAGTACTTTATTAACTGAGCCATGAGTCCTGGCAGATTCAAAGACTGAATTAAAGCTATTAAATACGTACCTGCAATTCTAACAGTTGTTTTCATCCAAGTTCTTAAAACACTCCCCAGCAGCTTCCTCGTGCTCCCCTAAACACTGCTAAATGCGTGTGTTTTAATTCTGTTCTAGTCCAGGTAGTTTTTTAGCCCACCTTGCTCACCAGCAGCACTATCAGTGACATGATAAATACCTCTCAGGTATCATTCATCTCTTCCTTGTTATTAAGGCGAACTGTGTGTGCAGCATAACATTTTGTTTTAAAAGGACTTGGGGCTTTCAGGGGGAGAAAGGAGGAGATTAATATAATTGTCCATTCTTATTCTGCAGAAGGCAGCTGAAAGAAGGAGGCATCCCAGAGAGTGGCAGACCATCAGGTTTGCAATCATCCTTAGTGCCTCAGCTTCTTTATTTAGCGTGAGGAAAACACAGGGTGAACTCATTAATGCCTGATTAATAGGTAGGAAGAGGCTCCCGGTTGTTCGGCGTCTTTCGCTCCGATTTGAGGAATCACACCGCACTTAGAACTCCACATCTGGAAAGGGATGGGTTAAAACCAGCGCACATCCCTCCCCGTACGCCACGGGGGACATTGAGGGGGACAGCGGAGGGCACCGTGGGGGCAGCGGCAGGCAGGCTGCCGGGAGGGAGCATGCACAGCGCCCCCTGGCGGCCAAAGCCGCGAGCTAAAACCGCCGCTTCCCTCGCTCCGCCGGCTCCCCGAGAGCTGCCGATCCTGAGCGGCGCAGTTCGGAGGCGGAGGGGAGAGCGATGTCCCTGAGACCCGTCCTGCCCTTTTTGACTTGAAACGTGAGCTTTGCGCGCACTCTGAAGTGCCGTTAAAACCTGTAAAAGACGCTAACCCTTCTGTTTCCGCAGGACTCTGGCGCAGCTAAATTAAGGCGAATGGTGTTCCTTTTGATTACTTCATGTTTGTGCTTTTGAATCAGAAGTCTTTGCCTGAATCGGGTTTTTAAATATCACGGAATGCTCCGGGGTCTTAATGAGAGCAATCATGGCATGGGCAGGGGGGCTGTGACGTGGAATGAGGGGAATGAAAAGAGGCAGTGAAGTTACAGACCCTGTGCTCGGTGCAGGCAAGCAGATAAATGGATCTAAAGCGGAGAGCCTGGGTTGCCTGACAGTTTTATCTGAAATGCAAATGTACTGCACTGTTTATAAAAGGGAACTGGCAGCGCTTCTGCCCCTAAAAGGGAAATTTTCAAAACCTGATGATCATGTTTATGAAATAGAAAGGTGAGCGTAAAATCTTGCTAAATCAGGAACACTGCTTCCTAAGGAAGTCTCTCATTTAAAGAGAGATGGTGCTACACCTGCTATAAAACAATGAGTATTTACAAGGCAAGAATGTTATCTGTGTCATGATATTTTGCATTACTTCCAATAATACAAATAAGGAACATTTCAATATACATAGGAAGTTTTGCCATGTTTTCACCCAATTTTGTGCCACCCCTTAGAAAACCTTGATAAGATATGGAAAGATCAAGAAACCAAAAAAACTCCCTTAACTTAACTTGGATCCTGATTCTACATATGGATACATACATAGAAGAATTTCATTTTAGAACTGTAAATATTCATGTGTCTCCCACAGCAAGTGCATCTCAGAAAGTTCTTAAAACTTGAAAGACACGCCAAAAACCAAGTAGAACCATTACATAGGTAGTAAGGTTATATGTTAATGCACAATTAAGGGTTATTTCCAGTGGAAGCACAGCTCTCCTGATCAGAGCTCCTTAGCACAGAAACACATGGCATCTCCGGTAAAAATCCTGGATTCTCTTAGATTGAATTATTCCCTTTTTCAGTACTTGCTCCATCCTCCCCACTTTCAACTAATGGCATCTGGTGTTGGACTGCAATCACTGTCCCGCAAAGAAATAATTCCAATACTGATATTTACAGCTTTACATAAATGTACCCTGAGAAAGGTATATGGGTAAAGATTGGCAGGTAAATAAAGGTGACAATACTAATGGTGCACACAACATTTAAATTAAAAAGGGAATTAAAAAAGCTTCATACCAGCTGTTAATAATATTAAACATCCTCCTCCTAAGGAAGGAACTGAACCAGAACTGATCAGAGCTGGAGTCAGTGGAGTTTTGGAGCGCTGCATGTCTGTAAGGAGGGTCATTCCAGCTCTTTTGGAAATCGATTACATTCCCCAGCTACCTACTGTTATATCGTACCAGGATATTATTGTACAGTCTTGCTACACAGCCCTCCATTATGCAGCAGCTCTATTGGCATTTCAGTGTTCAATGAAGGCTAGAACTGCCACAGAGGTTTCAATTAAAAAAAATTCAAAATGAAAATGGAGAGGAAAAAAAAAAAAAAAAAAAAAAAAGAAAGAAAACAGTTGAGTTGAAAGTTTCCAGCAAAGGCTGTCTGTAACTGTCTCCTTTTCCCCCCTCTTTCCAAAAGGGAAGTCTAAAGGATCCATTTAAATTGACGTGTTTTGCGGAGTTCTTGGGAGAAACAAAAATGCCATCGTTCCAGTGGTGTAGTAATAAATGAAAAATAGATATCCTTACCTGTTTGGTATAAATTCAATATTGCCCAAGTTAGAAGGGGGTAAACTACATTTACCTGTGTTCACCCTTGGCTACATCACTGCAGGAGACTACTAGGACATTCGAAAGTAGTTATTCAGTCCATAGCAGGCTGTAATCACTATTTTTCCTAACTCCTAATCTGGTTCAAACACCCTGTGGTACTCACAACAACCACGCAGGACTTCATATATCCTTATCTAAACAGAACAGCCCAGCAGAATGGGTTTTTACCAATCACTTTCTGTACATCAACATATGATGCCAGAGCGCTCCCTGGGTTAGCAGAGAACACAACTGCTTACAAAAAGTGGCTCATGTTTGCCTCTACTACAGTTTGATTTTTTGATGGTTTATCTTTTGTATTCATGGTCTGGACAAATTGGGTTGTTGTGTTGGCTGTAACAGACCCTATATTTGAGTTCAAGGTTAACGTTGCAGCCAGTTTCCAAGGTGATGGCTACTTAATTATTGTTTATGTAGAAGTGATTAACTAAATGCCAAAAAAATCCTGGGTAAAACTTGAAAACAAGAAGGGTCTGTAAAAAGCTAAACATAAACCTAAAGAATTCAGGTGAGCATGTGAGATTCTGCCTATAAGGGGGTTTAATTCCTTTAAACAATTTTATGTCAAGAACACCTTGCTGTAAATTCATTTGTAATGAGTTTACAACTTTTTAATTGCACTTTCACCATTCAGTTACTTGCTTTAAAACTTTGTACAAGACACAGCTGGAATGAGAGGCGATGATGGAGGGCAACAGCCGTACTTGAGAGGGTTTTTTTCCATGCACAGGTCTCGTTCCAATCCTTATTTTTACATCTTGATTGCATTTCACAATAGCAACCAGGCACTCCAGGCAGTGTTTTTAGGGCAATTACTACAGTTCTTGGGTGGTCACTCTGCATTAGATTTCATGCCTTATAAAACAACATGAGGTGTGCTATAATGACTCAGAAATATACAGCCTTTCACGTCCTATTGCTTAATTAAGGAGGGTGTTTTGCAGTACAGATATTATTGCTAGTCTGTGGTTTTTAATTTTACTACACAGTAAAAGCACCCTAATTCATACCAGTAATGGCCAAACCTGCAAATTAGTGCATTTTCTGAATTAGAAAATAAGTGAATAAACTGCAGAAAGAAAATATGTGAACACCACAGTATTAAAGCAAATGTGCTCATTTATGCTGGGAAATGTAGCTGAGTTTCGTTCTGGTGGTATTTGACAGTGTAACACCTTGGAATTTTTTAAATATAATGAGGCTTCAGACCCCAGCCCCACAATGAGCTCCTTGTGTGCAGAATCCTGTGCAAACATGGATTTCAGCAAGGCCTTCAGAGAGAGCTATCTGAGCATCACTTGTGGCAGTACCAAGAATGGGGGAGCAAGATACTGGAAGGACTTTTGAAACAGGAAGGTTTTGTGGCCATTATCATTTCTGTAAGGTGGTGAAATAAAAGCCAGTAATCTTCCAGTAACTTCTACATTAGCGTAAACACTGTAACTCTCAAAGCTACGCGTGACACTGATAAGTAGATAAGTCACAAAATCTGACCTACTTGAATAAATATCTATAATCTGACTAACAGTGTGCTATAATCTCCATTTCTCTCCTTTTTATAAACCCATTGCCCTTTCTTCTGGGATATGCAAAACGGCCAACTGCACAGATCAAAACTCATGGAGTAAATGCACTGACACTGCCTGCCTCTCTTTCTTCCTGTACAAGAAGTGAATAAAACTGTTGGCCCCAACTCTTGCTCCATATAATTTTGACACCAGCAATTCTCCACATGCAGTCTGTGAAAAGTGCTATTTCTAACAAATGCCAGCCATGCCAATGCTCTGGCTTCAAAGCCTGGTGTTTGAAGTTCATGGGGCATCATGTAATGAGTACAGGGATTTGTATAGGATCCTCCAACAAGATCCAGATGTTCTCTTACAAACACAATGGTCCCTGCTGAAGGAGCTGTTATCTCCAGCTTGCTCTATCACTCTCCATCAGCCTTGTCTGGGCAGCTCTGCCTGTTCATACCTCATATGAATATGCCCTAACCTACAGCACTTTGCATGAGCTGGAGGACATGAGCAATGACTGCCTACTTAAGCTGTTTAAGACAACCTTGAGTCAAGTTGGCCAATTTGGCCAAAAGATATTCTTGGTCAGGTTGGCTAGATGAGGTCATTGGCCAAGTTGGCCAAAACAGCTTTCCACCAAGGCTCTGCACAGCTTTTCTTGACTCACTCCCTTAGCAAACTCCAAGAGGTCAGTCAGGATTGTAGGTTTTGTCCTGCCTTCAGACAGTTTCAGCTCGCCAAACTCCTGTCTGCACCTAGCTAGCAAACAATGCTTAATTATTGTCCTTAGTCTGGTGAAGGTACATTTAGTCAGCAAATACCTGTCTACTGGAGAACTTCATGGGGTCACCTTTACAGCTTCAGTTAGAAATCCTAAATCGCCCATAGGCAGATTGCCTGAGTCATCAGAGCAGTGCTTGCACAGCTGCTTGGTTCATGGTGTTTCCTGCTTCCTTCAAAGCAAATCAGGCTAGTCCTATGCTAGTATTGTTCTAACCTGCGCTGGCAACTTCTGGGAATGAAACTGTTTTCCCATGGTCGAAGGGAATTCGTGACCCGTCTGAGAGCCAGGTTTCATCCCAGGTTCATGAAGAAGTATGTGAAGTCCATCCTGAAAGTGATGAAACACTGTACCTTTGCCACAGGAAATATAGCGCTCTTTAGTCTGAGATCCAACTGCTTGTGACCATGAGCCCCAAAATTACTGAATATTTTTGAAAACTATTCTGGGTCCATGACTCACAGCAGCAGTTATCTTAACAACCTGTCCACAATGCCACATGAAGATATATTTCTTTCTATTGACTCAAAATTTATATGCAACCTACATCAATGAAGCACACTTATTTTTCTCCTTCTGTTGGGAAAACAGTGGGGGGGTAGAAATGGCTGCTCCAGTTTTATTTATGCTCTTTGTAATCATAAATATCTCCATTCAGTCTCCCTTTTACAAACAAAACAATCCAACACTGCAATCTCCTATATGCCAGGCCCGTTTCTGCACTCATTGTAGTCAGTGGCCAAAATTCATACAGATTTCACAGGGAACAAGAGTAGGCTTTTTATATAAGCTTTCCTTATACATTTTGCCATCTGTGCTGAAGTAAACAAACAAAAAAAAAAGCTATATTAAAATCAAGCTCAGCTGGAAACAGAAGGAGAGAAGGAAATATCAGCAATTGCTAAATATAAAGCAATAAACAGTTTTAAAAGGTGTTACAAATAATGGATGGCTTTTTTAAAAAAGTTACAGCTGCACTATAGATGACTTTCTTAAACAGGTCCATGGTGTGGCTCTTTCTTTAGTGAGTATTGCCTTTATTAGTATCATGCATAAAATAATCTATAATACTCATTAACAGTATAAACAGCAAGATAAAATATTTTAGATTATTGATAATTTTTCACTCTTGCAAGGAGAAAGACTTTTTCGTTACAACCCCAGCCCTGTTATGGGCTATGTGTATGCTCAGATTTGCACAGTTTCATTTAGCAGAGAACCACACAAGTCCTGGGATTTATCCCCAGAGATTTTTCTCAGGAATAACAAGGCAAGGCTCTCTTTCTATTAAATATGATGGTGTGTCGGAGGCTATAAAATCAGCAAAGTACCCCTGTTTAGGAAAATATAACTAAGAAAAGAAGCCCTGGGCATGTGCTTATGTACTTCCTTGAATCAGCCTGATTGCTATATTGTCCCTGAGGCAGAGATAAGGTTTACAGATACAGGTCCCAAATTTGGGCCAGCCCAAAGGTAATTTAAATGCATCTCTTCCCTGTCCCTCTTTTCACTACTGAAGGAGCTGGGTTTGCTGCACATTTTATTCCTATCTGCCTTTATTAGGCTTTTTAGAAATGTATGAGAAAAAAAAATAAAATTCAGCATCCCAGACATCTTCTTGGGTTTAAGATCTTAACAAATGAGGACACAGCTGGGCTACTTGGTGTGTGGATTTGCTAGCTGCAGGATTAAGTCCAGCTGAGCTGAAGTTTATAAACCAAGTTATTGACTTTAAAAATTCTCAAACCGCTTATCAAAACACACCACGTTGAAAGAACACCCTTCCCAGAATCAAATGTGGTAAAGCTTTCTCAATTATAGGCAGCTTGTCCCCATACATCCGCCCTCACTGTAACCCTGCTAGTCTCCTGCATCTACTTTATTTCATTTATTTCAAGGCTCACCCTCAAGTTGCTCTGAAAAATAGCCTTTTCTATCTTCTATCCCAAATAAGCAGGGTCTAGGCAGCAAAAGGTTGGTTGCATATAGCCCAGCGCTGAAAGGGGAAACAAGTAGTCCTGCATGAAGCATCATCCTCCCCCAGCAAGGCCCAGGCTGCCATTAGGTGCTACTCGCCTAAAAGGATTTGTTTCTAGTTTGAAGTTAGCACAGTGCCTTTGTACACTGCTTTTCACTAAAGGTCTTATCCAGCTGCCATTAAAATCAATGAAAAGGCTCCCATTGACTTCAAAGGAATCAAGATATACCATATATTGCAGTAGATGAAAAATACCAAAGGAAAAGAAAACCTCTGTCTTGTAGTAGATACTTTCGATTTTTATATAGTCGTCATCATAAAACTGTTCTAAAGGAAAAGGACTGGAAGATTTTCCAAGTCTGTCAATGCTGAAAACTGAAAAAAAAAAAAGTTTTTTACAAAATCAGACACTTGGCCATTTATTTCATTTTTTTTTTCTGTCAAAAATTGTTTTCAATAGCAAGTACATGATTAGTTTGTATTCTAAATTACCAGTAGAGCCAGGAAAGTATTTTAAAACAGATGATCTTTAGAGGCATACATATTCTGTCTGCCCACTACTCATCAGTCACCGGACTTGCAGCTCCACCTTTCTGTGACTTTGGAGCCTTAAAAAAAGAGTCAGATATTAGTGCTTTTATTGCTTGTCTCTATAGGGAGGATCCCAGCACCTGCCTCTCAGCCCAGCGCTCTGTGACAGATAAGATGGAATAACACATATAAGAAAAAGAAGGATTTATTAGAGTACAGAAGAAGGCTGGGCTAGGAATCCAGCAATGAAGCTTTATAGATGCATATATTTAAAACACCTTTCAGCAGCTTTATATACCATTACAGTTATTGGATTTTTCATCTTTGACTTAGATATGAATTATTTAGTTAGAAACTTCAGTACCTGCTTAAGTTTGAAACCCTTCCGCTATTATTCTTACTAAAAAAAAAGACTTTCACTTAAGAGAATTTCCCAGCAGTCCAAACTTCTATTGAAAGCAGTAGTACAACTGAAGTGGGCTTGGTTATTCTGGTAATTCAGATCAGGCTACACTTTGGTGGAGATTGCATCTGGCTTTCCTTGAATGTAGTGACCCAATATTTGGTTATCATTTAGTGAATATGATTTTCTACCAAATTATCACCTCTGGAATCCAACAGACAACATCTTGAAAGTATCCAGACATCTCTAACTTTTTTTTAAACACTCAACTAATTCCATGGGTTTAAAATATTTTATAATTCAATATCTTCAGCAGGTGTTTCTCTTTTTTCCCCCAGTAGACTACTTTGAAGGAATCACAGGCTGCTGAAACTCTAAACAGGGCTTTTGTCCATTATGGAAAGTAGATCACCAAAGCATTTCAAATCCTGCTGTTCAGAATGAGAACAAGTCTGTCTCTACCTCACATGGTAGGGTTGCGCGCGTGGTGGGTTCAAAGAAGAATGATGGGGAAAATATCGGTATATCAGTTGCAATTATATATACCCACGTATAACCAACTGCTAAAACATAACTTAGTGAAGGGATCCCTGCTGACCTGCCCATGGAACTGCTCCACCTGAGGAATTCCCATCCAGCAAAGAGTTCTGCAGATGAGAGATGCAGGCAACACACTGGGTCTGTCCTCTGGGGTTAAGCCCTCACACACTCTGGGAAACACAGGCAGGCATCATCCTTCCAAGGCACCCCTACGCGGGTGCTGTGGGCTTCTGCTAAAAATCCTGATATGCAGGCACATGGGATGCTGCCAGGAGGACAACACATGCACCTGGAACACACATGCAATGCCTCCCTTGCAACCACCATCCCATCATCTGTGCTCAGAGCATCACTTAAAGCTCACAGACCAAATACAGGTCCGCAGGATTCACTGTCGAATGATCAAATCAATCATGCATTTATCAGCCTACCTTCTCATGTGGGCGCAGGTCACGTGAAATCACCATCAGAATATTCTGCACTGAGAGGCACTGGTTTGTACAATGTTTTCATTAGTATCTACCAAAATATTACAAAAGCAAGCTGGACATTTATGATTTGGCATCATTTGATGTATTATTTTTTTCTTCTTTTCCTAGAGAGCAACACCCCCCATTTTATGGAAATGTATACAGCTTGACACAGCCGGAAAAAGAAATGAAGGTTTGGGTGAACGACTGAAGAGCTTGGGGTCACAGCCCATGCGGTTCACAAGGACAGCAACCCCTGACTCTGGGCAGGGAGGGAAGGGCTGTGTTAAAGGAAGAACAGTGATGAGACTGTTTGATTTGGAATCGTGATAAATAATGAAAGGACAAGATAACATGGTAGTTTTCACTGTCCCTAATGTCAAAATGTTTCCTCTTCCCTCTGATTCATGTCTGAGAGTCTTGCTGTTACTACCTTGCCACAACGTTAAGAGATACAGATGCTGGAAGTGATTTGTTTTGTGTCTCCAGCCTCAGACTTGCTAACCTGTGTGCCTAACTCCGCATGAGCAGCTGAAGACCAAGGGATTACTCCTGGAAGTCAAGTGAAGCATGTGTGTGTGTTTGGCTGAGGGTTTCTGACATGAAGGAGTCCCAGCTCCCCAGGATGCAAGGATTAGTTTTTTATCCCTAGTGCCTAACAAGATATTGCTCTTTAAAACAGTCATTGATGCACAGGAATAGGAAATATAAATGCCATTTCCAAGAGAGAAGAAAACGTTTTCAGCGTAGTAACAAATATCCTGAAACAGTCTGCACTGGTGAGTGAACAGAGGATTACATTTAAATTCAACATTCTTAAAGTACATTTCTAATCTTAAATTTCTAAAATGATTAGCCATTTACAGGCTGAATAACAGCTTCTGCACTCATTTCTGCTAGTATAAAAATCATAAAGGTTAGCAAACTGTGTGGATCAGAATATAAATTAATCAGCATCTGGGATTAGGAAGAAATCTCCTCCAATTCATTGGCAAAGGCTTCCTCAAATACAGAATGCAGCCCATTATTCTGTTTGACTGTTAATAACTCAGGTGACATTTGCCATATGACATTAAAGAGCCTCGGGTCAATACGAATCTTATCTCTGTTAAGGCCTGCAGATTTGGCCTCAAAATTGTGAATCCACAATTCAATAGTTAGTTGCGCATTCCCATTTTTAAACAGTTTTTGAAAGCAGTGGAGGTTATTTGGGAATCGTGATGCCAAAGTGCAAGGGAAGAAGCCATGGAGGGACAGAAAAGAATGGAAATAAGACATTGACATAGGACAAATACCGAAGTAGGTGATCTTCTTTTTTTTCTTAGCCAGCAGTGCTAAAGTTGTCTTTTTAAACCGGAATCACAGCGTATCTCCAATCAAATCACATTCAAAGCAGTTATTCTAGTATGTCCCTAGCTGCATTTCCACAGTAATTTAGATATGTTATTCATTGTCACGGTTTTCTAACAGAAAGGGAAATAAATTAGAGGAATTGCTTTCCATAGTTAAAACAAATAACATAGGTTTGACCCCAAAGTAAGGGTACTACTGAATCTGTTCCCCATTGATTTTTCTTCAATAAGGCTTGAAAGCCTTATGTAGGTGGAATTAAGCTTCAGGTTTTTATGCTTCGAAACCTCTGGAAAAGTCACATCTTATGCAAGAGAGGATCTGGAAAGTCATTTCAGCCTCTCTTTCTGGAGGAGCTATCCCTCCTACTGAGAATTAATAAGATCTGTTCAGTGATGGTGGTAGTCTTTGTCCAGAAGAATGAGTTGGCTCCAAGAAACTGATATTCTAGAGCTGCCAGACATCCCAGATAGGAACAACCCTCACACCCAGATGTCCTTGCTGCTGTGTCTGCATCCCACAGACCTGTAGCACAGACCTGCTGCCTCACTCACATCTCCGGACAGCCTGCAATATCCTTCTGGAATGCTGGTGGAAAGGTTATAGAATCATAGAATGGGTTGGGTTGGACCCTAAAGGTCATCTAGTTCCAAACCCCTGCCATGGGCAGAGACACCTTACAGTAGACCAGGTTGTTCAAAGCCCTGTCCAACCTGGTTTTGAACACTTCCAGGAAGGAGTTATCTGCAACTTAGTTGAAGAGTTACGTTTTCCCCAGAAGAATCGAACCACCAGATCTATGATTACAATCTACCATCTAAAACCGGAAGTCCATCTGTACCCTACCTGGCAGGGTCCAAGGGAGGATGTCCAGAAAAGAACCTAAACCAGGGAGTTTATATAGTGATTACCTTCCTAGCACATTCCCTGACTACAGCTAATTGCTGCAGATTTCTTAAGCTAGCACTGGTGCCTCTGTGTTCTCCAGCTCTCCACAGACGTTTTTCCTTTGAGAATTCATCCAAGCCCTTTCTGAACCCATATAAACTTTTAGCATTCAGATCATTCATGTTTGTGAATGTCTTGTATCAAGAAGTTGGCCAGTACAAATTATGAGCAGAAAAACTCCCCCGGGCTCCTTTGAAGCCGGTGCCTGGTATTTGCCTGTGCTGGCCCCAAGTCCAGAGGTGATGCTGTCACATACCTAGAAACCTTGCAATCATGATGCCTGACAGGGCAGCCAAACACACTCCGTTTACAGAAATATGAGACATTATTAAGGTTATTTCTCAATGCTGAGTGAGGGTCTGCAAGCCTATAGTCCCTGTACTATGTGAAATGAAGGATCCCCAGAGGTTCCTCCTTGAGCTCCAGCCAGCAAACACCTGCTTACACACAAAATTCTCTATTCAAGCCAAAAGGACAACACCTGTGAGCAGTCACCCCCATGATGATACCTGTCCGGTTTCCCAACTGGGAGAAAACATGTTCCAAGCTGCACTGAGTGATTGATGGGCTCCGTGCTAATATTTATTTCACAAGTCATAAATCTGCTTCGCTTATGTGGTTCTGGGGTAACCATAAAACAACCACTGAAGGTGGAAACTGTAAGAATTTCAGGCACTGCCAAAGAGTGATAACTCACTGTAGTTTGAATAGCATATGCGTTACTAAATCAAAACTTAAATTAAAGGCAACTTTTAAAAGACACTAATATGATTTCTGGGCCTCTGAATACCTTCCAGAGCTATCCTTTGAGCATTGAAATTTTTTAGACGTAATACACACAGGCCTGATGTTGTAAAACACTAAAAGCCCTGAACTGTGGTTACCAATTGACATGGACAGTTCTCTTCCTGGGCTTTACAACTACATGCACTCACTGGCAGAAAATAAGGTGAATGTTCAAAAAAATGATGAAGATAATTTCTGAAAATAATTAAGGTAAGTAACACAAAAGGCAAAGTCCTTGTAGAAAATCACATTATTAGAGAAGTAAAAAAACTGTTCTATATCATTCTCTCTAAAACTGTGAGACTAATAACAAACCATTTTGCTTTGAGACAGAAAGAAACTTAACACTGTCCAAAATCACAGAATCACAGAATCATGGAATAGTTTGGGTTGGAAAGGACCTTCAAAGGTCATCTGGTCCAATCCCCCTGCAACGAGCAGGGACATAGAATCATAGAATAGTTAGGATTGGAAAGGACCTTAAGATCATCTAGTTCCAACCCCCCTGCCCACTAAACCATGTCACCCAAGGCTCTGTCCAGCCTGGCCTTGAACACTGCCAGGGATGGGGCATTTATCACTTCTCTGGGCAACCCATTCCAGTGCCTCACAGTAAAGAACTTCTTCCTTATATCCCATCTAAACTTCTGCTGTTTAAATTTGAACCCATTACCCCTTGACCTATCACTACAGTCCCTAATGAAGAGTCCCTCCCCAGCATCCTTATAGCCCCCCTTCAGATACTGAAATGCTGCTATGAGGTCTCTACGCAGCCTTCTCTTCTCCAGGCAGAACAGCCCCAACTTTCTCAGCTTTTCTTCATACAGGAGGTGCTCCAGTCCCCTGATCATCCTCGTGGCCCTCCTCTGGACTTGTTCCAACAGTTCCATGTCCTTTTTATGTTGAGGACGCCAGAACTGCACACAATACTCCAAATGAGGTCTCACGAAAGCAGAGGAAGAGGGGCAGGATCACCTCCTTCAACCTGCTGGTCACGCTCCTTTTGATGCAGCCCAGGATACGGTTGAATTTCTGGGCTGTGAGCACACATTGAAGCCAGCTTATGTTCATTTTCTCGTAGACCAAAGCCCTCAAGTCCTTCTCTGCAGGGCTGCTCTGAATCTCTTCTCTGCCCAACCTGTAGCTGTGCCTGGGACTGCCCCAACCCACGTGCAGGACCTTGCACTTGTCATGGTTAAACTTCATAAGGTTGGCATCAGCCCACCTCACAAGCATGTCAAGGTGCCTCTGGATGGCATTCCTTCCCTCCAGCATATCAACTGAACCACACAGCTTGGTGTCATCGGCAAACTTTATCAGGTTGCTCATAACCACATCCAGCCTGGCCTTGGATATCTCCAGAGATGGCACATCTACCACCTCTCTGGGCAACCTGTGACAGGATTTTACCACTCTCATTGGAAAAAATTTCTTCCTCATATAAAGCCTGAATCTCCCCTCTTTTAATTTAAAGCCATCACCCCTTGTCCTGTCAAAGGAAAAGTGTATCAAAATATCCAGGGATAGCACGAGGTACAAGGAAACCTACTCTTCAGAAGTACTATTGACTCTTCTTGAGGAGTATGATGGAGAACTCTCACATACAGCTACTGTATCAGCCACAATACACAGGGAATGTAATGGAAAACACAACAGATGGGACCAGCTGCTGGGAACACTCCTGTGCTTAACCTACTTGTGTGTGATACCCTGGAATACATCTATTTTCCCAGTATTCAAACACAAAGGGTTTTAAGATAAAGAAAACTTGCATCCAAGCAACGGAAGGAAGGTATTCTCCTCTTCCTCTCTGAAAAGGCTACAGGATTTATTGCATTGTATTGTGGCATTTCAAAATGGTTGTAAAAGTCTGTCCCTAGGCATAAAATCTGCTCACTTACTTTGTAGCAGTGTATCAGCTAATGAGCTCTTATTTGCCTTTCCAAATTAAATTACTCGTTACAGGTAGGAGGAATTTTGCAGTGGTGGGTTTAAAGTAAAAAAAGCACATTAAGCAACTTTTCTAGCCTGTTCTAATTCAAAGGTACTTTACAGTTCTTCTAACACAGAAGTACTAACCTCACACATCAAGTAAAAGTTGCTGGCAAACTCCAAGGAAAGGTGCCCTTTTCTTTTACCATTAGACAGCAGCAATGCTGCTGTTCCCCTCCGCCTCCAGTGGTTATGTCATCTCTGAGGTCAGTTTTCTGCTTCTTGAACATGACTTCTCTGTTTCCGAAATGTGAAATCGGCATCAACAATCAGTAGCAACTTCAAGAAAGAAGCCTTGGGCTAACAAACAATAATGAAAAAATAATCCTCATTTTTGCCCACAATGAGAAAAATCTACAGAGCTGCCACCTAAGGGCTTGCATTGCCTTCAGCACACAAGAAATCCACATTTAGAGAGTGCAGCCTAAACATTTTCACTTACTGAGCTCAACATTTATTTCAGTGGCAGACGTGACATCCCTATGTGAGACAACCTCACCAGTCATCAATCCCACTTTAGATTAAACATGAAAGGGGGTCTATCCTCCCATTAGCACAGGGGAGATGTATTAATATGGCCCAAATTAATGTCCTAATAATTCCTCGACAGAATAGAATTTAAAATATCCCAGCTCTATCACTCCAAAATCATATAGTATGAGTCTGATCATTTGAAAAGTGGTGTTGGTCATCAGAGATCTCAGATTTCAGCTGAATTATTCAGAGTATCAGGCACAACCACACAAATTATGCTGGGGCAGGGGGGAAGGGGAACAAAAGAGATAAAATGAGAAACCTCAGTACAAATCTAAACACAAGGCAGTTCAGCCAAAACCTGACTTCTTCCCAGTTATCTAGTTACAGAATAGTATTTTCCTCCAAAAGAGTGCTTGCAGAAAACACCATCTTTGCACATACTTGCTTGAATACACACTCTTATGGGTTTTCATTCTTAGTGTTTACTGGGGCCCTGGTTACATTCTCCAGCCAATTTACTCATATAATGTGTTTTTTTTCTCCCTCTGGCTACCGTGAAACAAAGCTTCAAAAGGGATAGGCAGCAAAAAAATCCTCTCACTAATGTTTTTCTCTCCTTAATAGTGAGGAATTCTACTTCCCTGGCACTATTCTCACTATTTACATGCATGTAGCTGTGTACATACCACAGTTTACTAACCCGTGCTCTGCACAAGGGATATAACTGAATAGGATTATTCATAATCAAAGCCTCATACAGCTAAGCCCATACCAGGATTTTAGTCTATGCTTACGGGGTTGTGATTGCTCCTAGAGAACATTACGAAAATGAACTTCGCTAATTATTACTCCAAGTAACTGAAAAAAGAATGCAATAGATTCTCCAGGAAATGCTATAAGAAAATCAAGATTTAGGTGTTTGCATTTGTTTGTTTGTAAATGTTCTTATTACCTCATCCATAAGATTTACACTCCATGCAAGAACTACCAGGGGAAATTCTACAGACTGTTCAATGAAGGAAGCACATAGATTATCACATCACTCCTTTTGGATACAAAAGCCTCTGAATTTCCAAATGCCAAAATTTTGTGCAGAATATTCATCACAATATTGTTAATCATATCCTTATTGACTATACAAACCATTTATAGAAAGTTTCACAGATTTTAAAAACAGAGCTGAGAGCCTGAGCGCCTATATATCTCAAAGCAATATGTTTTATCCCTATTTTAAAGCCCCAAAATTAAATCACAGCAGTTTAGTCCCTGGGAGAGAAGATTTATGTATAAAAGAAAAAGAACCCATCACTAATCTCAAGAGTTCTGCTAAAGAACAAATGGATTCAATGAGAAGCCTCTAGATGATCCCAGTGTGCCTGATGTACTGGAGAAGCTATGTAGCCTTCAAGAACTCTGCCAACCTCACACAAAGCAAAAGTTCTAATCAATTTAACTACTGGAACTAGTTTGACCATAAGTATGAAAGGAAAATACAGCAATGAGGCACCTATGACCAGGGAAGAGTGGGTTGTGGGTTTGCTCCAGTGCAGAACACTGGCAAAAAGCCACTCAAGGCCACCCATTCATCTCTTTTGCTCCAGGAGAACGCCGAAAAATGAAATTACTCCCAAATAACCAAGATAATATGTGGCCAATTTCACCCAAGAGAAAAAAATAAATCCTTTCTGACAGGCTGCAAGACTTCCCCAAAGCCACAAAACCAGAGAATGATTATTTAATAATACTTACTCTCTTTTGAAACTGCAAGTGTTATGAGGATGCTGAGAGCAACACCAGCAGTGCTGGTCCCCAGAGCCTCACACGGGACTGAATAGCAGGAGAAATAACAGGCTCTCAGACTGTGAGACAAGGAACTGCCACCAAGCTCCTGACAAAGCTCCCACTCACACATGCATGGAAAGATGTACAGATTTTTCCACAAAGTGGATGAAAGCATGTATTTAAAAATACATTTTTAACATCCTCTTAAACACCTCTACCTGTGACAGCTCACAGGACAAACAGTTTTATTATTTAGGGCTCTGTGCGATAGGAAATCATGTCTTCTTTTAAGGGTGGATTTGTCTAACTTCAGCTTGTAACCACTGGGCTGTTTAATGCCTTTGTCAGGTAGACAAAGTGGCTACTTCCTCTTGGATATCTTTTCCATGGGTCAGTACCTACCTGCGGTGACCAAGTCACTTCTCACCTTCTTCCCTGATGAGCTAAATAAGTTGAGCTGCTTATGCATCATGTTGTCACGCTTGTTTTCTGAATCCTTTTTCATACCTTTCCTTTGAACTTACCTTACTATTTCCACATTGCTTTTGAACCGTGAACACCAAAACTGGACACAGTTCCTAACAGTAGTCTTACCATTGCTGTGCATGCGGGCAACATCAAATCCTCTTATCAGTATGATACTACTCTTTTTTACATCTCAGGATTGCATTGGCCCTTCAGCCAAGGAATTACAGTGAGATTTCATTTTGAGGTACTTATCCAAAAAAAAGAATCCTAAATCTTTTTCAAAATCCTTGCTTTCCAAAAGAGAGCATCCTGCCTTGCCTACCCTCTTGTCTCCATTCTTTATTACATTGCCTTGTACCTAGGCAAAATTCAAACTTTCTTTGATTTTTTTTTTTTGACTTCTTCATCAAGCACTTGAGGTCACCCAGCAGAAATAATTTGTCCCTTTATCACGTATTACTCCATTTCTTCATTGTTAACCTGTGCCATGTGTAAAAACATCTGGCCTTTATTCGAAACTTGATTCGTAAAGGAATCCATTAAAAAAGAGTTTCATATAACATCCAAAGTCTATGCAAAGGATTAATCAAATCAAAACTGGGATCACCACCACCATTTTAAATCTGACTTTTACCAGGGATCAAGTATAAAAGAGGAAAACTTCTAGTTTTAGTTAGACCAATAATGTCACCGCCTTCCAGAATGTTGTGAAAATGGACCCCCCAACCCCTGTAAGATACTGCAGGGACAACCTGTTTGCCTCAAACAGCTACCTCATATGTAAACATTGGGGTAAATCAGCATTTCTGAAATGACATCTACACGTATGTGAGACTTCTAAGTGCCTCAAGGCTCCAGGATATGCTGTTATACTGCCTGGCTATACCTCGGATCCATCCCTAGGGAAGCCCCAGGTACCACCATCTTCCCTCTATCCAGTTTTCTATGGGCCTGAAGGGACTGGCTCTGGTCAGTCTGAATTGAAGCTGGGGTTTAACACTATCTCCGTCCCACTCCAGAGCCTAAACATAGTTCCCTGTAGTCAATTGCAGCTAATGCAGGTGGCAACTAAGTCTTCTGGGAGGCTTCAGCAGCACCTACTTGTCTCAGCTTCCTCTGTAAACCTACTTCTGGTTCTTTCCACAGTCTGATTTATGACATACTTAACATTTACAGGAAAATTCAGTATTTAATTAAGCTGAATTACATTCCAGCATTGTGCTGAGATTGTTTTGGAGGCCATCTAAATATACAGAAAAATTATGTGTAGCTGCTTAACCAAAGCATTATAGCATAAATTTGGGTCCCTCTATTAAGCGATAGACTGGCAGCAGCTCTTCTCCATGCCCAGGGTATCTCAACGCTGTTTCACTCAGAGCTGAAATGACAAGAATGAGGGACATGATGTGCTTTCTAAAGGAAATGTGACTGACTCATTTATATTTTTTGTTCTCACTCTCTGTTCTAGTTATGCCATAGATGGCAGAAAATAGTAGTCAAACCAATTTAATACAGACATTCAGTTCAAAATGCCATGTATTTTAGTTCGCCCTGTAAAATTATAAGGAATAGGTGGAAACATATTGTTACTGTTTTAGACAAACAAGTGAAACAATGTAACTCCTACAAAATCACCCTTAAAGTCTCATTCCTCCTACTTCCCCCCTGATAAACCAGTATAGTGGAGTTATTTTGACAAAACTCAAGCAACTGATGCAATGACTTCAATGAGAATGAAAATGCCCCTTTGTGTGACTGAGTGGGACTACAGGTGACTGGAAACAAAGTTGTTAAACAAAATCTTCATAAACTTTCAAAAAGTCCTGACAAACCTTTGACCTGTCAGCTATATCCAACCATTAGAGATTTCCAAATAATTCAAGACAGAGCTCTAGACTCTGGCAATATAGTGAAATAGATCTTATGTTTACTACTGCCCATCAGAAATCAAAACTCCAGCAGAACCACCCTTCTTCTGGGGGAAGTTTTAGCGAAGGATTCTGTCCTACCTAGGAGAAATCAACTCAATATACTGCTTGCTCTTAGAGAGATCTTAGAGACTCTTCTCATTCCCTTGACAAGTCAGGGACAAGGAATTTTTGGCTCACAAACCTAAAATCACACAAGTTGTTATTTTGACACTTCTGAGCAAATGATTTCATAACCTTTGCCCACAGAGCCAAACAGTTCGCAGTCAGATTAAAAAGCAAAATGCCTGAGAAAATCAGGGAGGTGTAAAGTTGGGGAGTTAGATTATAATCCTCTTGTGAAAAAATAGAGGAAGAATGGTGCGATGTTAAGGAGATGTTTACATAACTTCCTCATCTCTTGGTAAAATAATTTTAATCCCTCTGTAGGTTGCCAACCAAGGTCACTATCTGACACTCTTCTTGTCTGAAGATTGATTTTTCTCACAAGAATGGTTGCCTGCCTTGACGATTAGCCTATAAACAACTCAGAGGGATGCATGGTTTGGGATGTATGAAGTAGAAGATCCCTTTTTAACCAGATGCCAGAGACAAGACAAAGTACCTGCTAGCTCTGCCTTCCCACCCCTGGTATCAGCTTTAGTTACTCAGCAGAAGAGAGGAGGTTTGCTCAGGGAAGGAGGTTTTCATTAAACATGGTGTGCCTGCAGAAATCAACAATGTTTCTCACCAAATTCCACAGGTTAGCAGTTTTAATCCATCTTAAATTTATATTTTGGCAATTAACTCAAGCTCCATGTCTAAAAATTACTTTAAAAGTTGCTTCTTGCTTCCTTTGGGGATTATCTTTCTGCTGAATGCAAAGGATAATTATAACAGATATGTACAGATGAATGCTAAAAGGACCATCTTTTACAGTCTTTATACTTCAAATAAATAAAAACACATGATTGAAAAAAAAAACCTAACGTATTTTCCTGATCTCCATTGACTTTTTTCAGAACCCGTAAACCCTAGATGTATATAAAATCTCTATTACCATATTTTCTAGGTATTCTGCCATATCTATTACCACTTACAGACAGCATAAAATTAATGCATTGACATTAGTATACAAGTTGCAAACCTGTAATTAAGGATATCTTCATTAGCTGAAAGCAGGTGTCAAACCTTGCAGTTAAAAGTTTGGGTAGCAGACACTCCTCTTTGGCTATGGCTTCAAAACAGTTCTGGAAATGAAATGTCATTACCTTTGAAATGGCTGAACATGCATCACAAAGTATTATGTTTTTTACTAACAATCTATAGTATTACATTTTAAGTCCCTTAAAGTAAATAAGAATTTCACTCCCTTAACCATGCCGAAGCCAGGAGATAAGATTTACCATAAAGTGGGAAATATTTATGGGAACCCCTTTGCAAAAAGCTGGCACCCACTGGTCCGGACAATATGCCCACCAGCAATCTAATAGCATTGCCATTAAATATTTTACAGACTAAAATGAAATCTCCAATAAGATGAATAGATCTGTGTGTCTCTAATATTTTATCAGAAGATGGACTTGATGCTCTGACAATTCAAGATGCCATTAGTTTTGATATGATCAGCAAAGACAGGGAAAGTTTCATTATTCTCATTCTAATACATGCCTTGTAACGTAATGATCTATTGCTAAAAGCGGAAATCTCTTCTTTCACTAGAGAAAGCTTTACCAGCCATCAAAGTCTTGCAGGCTATCAGCTGCCTAATCCAAAACTGGGATTCTCACAGACAATCCTCAGCCTGTCAAGTCCAACCCTGTACAGGTTCTATTAAAAATCCCACACACCCATCCAAATAAAACCTTCAGCACAGAACATTTGTTTTTCTGTAAATAGACCTTGTGTTTCACTAGTGTTTTAAGGATCCTTATTTTTGGCGCTATTACTCAGACACAGGTTTTCCTCCTATAAAACGTGCATTAAATGAAAAGACAGGACTTCCCGAATGCTGAGAAGGGATGTGAGTGGCAGTGCGTCATTCCCAGTGCCAGGAACAGCATGCTGAGCACAGAGGAATTTCTTCAGTTCCAGATATTAACCTTAATTTTAAAAAAAATTCTTGAACACTGTGACTTCAGGATGCCCCCAAATTGTTCTTCAGCCACCTGCCCATCTCTTCAACCCCACCTGCAGATGCCTTTCTCTAAGAAACAGCAGAGAAAAAAAGGCATTAAAAATAATACTAATAAATTGAAGCAGTTTCTTCTCATATTACTGAAGGTGCTAAAATAAGAAAATTGAAGCAAGAAAATTAATGTAGAATGCTAAATTTAATGCAATCATACTCTTATTCTTCATGACTATGAAATTGTGGCTCTAATTCTGAGTAAAACTGGTTCAGATCTGGAATAAAGTCACTAAGGATCAAAAAATTCTTTGAAATTGAGAGTGAAATCAGAATTTGTAAATCAGGTATTTAGCAAAATTTGAAAAGAAAATGAATGTTAAGATTTGAGTTCTATCTTCCTGAAGTGAAAGAGTACAAAAGAACACTTTTTTGTGTACTTTTTTTCGTGAAAGTACGGCTAAAATGAAAAACGCAGAAAATAGTCAGTATAATAGACCTATAGAGCTTCATAGCTTAAAAGTGCTGTCCAAATATTAGCTAAATCCTTACTATAAACCTGTGAAGCAGATAAGATGGAAGCACTTATGCTAAAAATAAATAAAACCTAGAACTGTCTGACATAACTGTAAGATTTTATTAAAAATAAACAGGGCTGGTAGGTATCCTTAACCTCAAGGTCACAAAACAAAGTACTAGGCACTAGAGGATGGCGGCAGAAGCCAGTACTCCAAAATCACTGTGTCTAATTAAGGATTCCAAAGAATCTCTGCTTTATGCTCTCTCCTGTCTCAGAGCATTCGCCGCGAGAACATTGAAATGCCACCGGGAGACTGACATGCTACTTGTTAGGTCAACAGTCCCATTGAGACTTCTTCTCATTGGCTTCGTCGGATTCTGGGTCAACTATATATGCTGGGCAAATAACACCGCACCAGGGCAAATAACACCAAATGGGGCTCTCATGTTTAAAAAGGGAGAAAACTCAGGGGGAAAAAAAAACCCAAAACAACCCCCAAAACAAAAGCTCTGTGGAAATGGGAAGAGTGTGTCGTGTGTGCGCTTGCTAAATAATTCATATTTAAACTGTTCTGAACTTCTGACCCTCACACTCCACTGCGATGTGCAGGACTGGAGGTTTCAGTGTTAATCCACGATATTTTAATGGCAAAACTGTATGGAGCCTTCCCCTTGCAGAGTGAGGCCATATTCTGCTAAAAGCGTTCTAATATTAATGATGATGGCTGGGTTTAGAAATGTTTTAGTCCACTGCAATAATGTATTTTCGTTTTTAGTGAGGTTGGGAAGAGAAAAAAAATGAAATTGCCCTTTTAACACTGCACAGTGGTTCCTCGCAGGCATTGGGCAGCGCGTGTCCCTTTTCAATAAAAACATGGATTTGCCTGTTCCTGCGGGTTGTGCACTCCCCTCCCTCCCTTCGCTTTGCTCAGCTGTCGTTTGGCACAACTGCCTCACTTGCAACACGTTAGAGCATGTATTCCTCCAAGATGCATTTTTAACTGGCAAAGTAAGGAGAAAAGAATGTGATTAAGCTTATTTTTATGCTCACAGGAAATACAAAAGACACAGTGTTCTATGTTTAATACTACGGCATATGCAGCTTTGTGTGCACATCAGAAGGATCTCTACAAAGCAGCACACGAGGATACAAGATTACACAGGGTAAAGAGACAGATGCAGATTTCCATCCATAAAATCTGCGGCGATTCCAAGCACTATGGGTATTAAAATAAATAAGAACAAAATCAGAGCAGCGTCAGGACAGAACCGCACCGACCTATTCAAACACTCCTGCCGACTTCAGGAGGCGTTGGATCACGCCCCGGGAGAGGGATGATTTAATAAAGCGGGGTAATATTTCTTTCCAACTACCCGCTACTTTTGAAGGCAGCCGGGAGACCGGTGACCTTTCCGCAGCCGCGTTCTGCCCCGGCATGTCCCCGCCGCGTACCGCGGGGGAGCGCTCGGCGCAGAGCTCTGAGCTGCGGGCCGCGGGGAGGGAGCTCCGCACCTCACCGCACCGCACCGCACCTGCACCGCGCTGGGCTCAGCCCTGCAGGGCCCGGCCGCCAGTGGGTCCAGGGCCGGAGCAGCCTCCCGCGGGGCGGCCGCGGGGCGGGGCAGTGCAGCGTGCGGGGCGGGCCGGGCCGGGCTCCACCACCTCCCGCCGCCACGGTGATTGGCCCGGCCCGCCCCTCGCCCCGGCGCCCAGGCCGCCTCCCTCCCCGGCTAAAGCGGGCAGTAGGTGAGGGGAAGGCGGCCAGACGGGAGCATGGTCGCGGCTCCGCAGCAGCCCTCGCCGCCGACGCGCCGCGCCTCCCTGCTCGGCCTCCAGCGCGGCTCCCGGCGCCCGCAGCCGCGCGGAGCTCTGCGTTAGCGGCGGAGGCTGCAATGCACAAGCCGCCGCCTCCCGCCGCCGCGCATCCTCCCGCCGCCTGAGGACGCGGCCGCGCACCCGCGCTGCTGGCCCAGGGCTGCCTGCGCCCCCGCGGAGGGAGGTAAGCGGCGCGGCGGCCGCGCGCCCGCGGAGCTCCCCGCCGCCGGCAGCAGTGCCGTGCGGTGCGGTGCTGTGCCGGGCATCGCTGGGCTGGCGGCTGCCCTGCGCCTGCGCTCGCTGCCCGCATTAAAAACTTCCTGCGTGCCTCCCGCCGCCGGGGGGGTGCTGCGCGGGTAGTCCGCGGGGGATCGTTATGTTGTTACGATGATTTTATCCTTTTGCCAGGGTTTTTTGCGCCTGGGCTTGGGGGTCCTCAACCCCGTTGCTCACCCACAACTTCAGTCGCTCGCCCGCGCCGCGGCGGGGAGTGGGATCGGCCGCGCACTTCTCCACCTTCCCCTGCTCGCCTGCCCCAGCCCCGGGGGACGGCTGCATCCCCTTGGATCCCCCACCCCACCTCGGGCCCGCTGCCCCGGCGGATCGCCCCTTTCCACCCTCTGGCCCGTACCCTCAGCCGTCCCCGAAACTGCTTGGGAATGGGTCGGGCGTACCCCGGCAGGCAGTCTGCCTGTCTCCCTCCTTCCCTCCTTTCCCAAATCCTTCCGTTGGCTCCCTGTGCCCGCAATACGTTTCCATTCCTCCCTCCTTTCCCCTCCTCCCCACGCGTTATGTGTACGAGGAACTTCTCGGCACAATACTGCTTAAATGTATCTGTTGCAGGGTTTTTTTAATCACTTTGTACGCGTTGCCCAAGGAGTGCCTCGCCACGCCGTGTGACATTTCGTCGCCGGTGAGAGGTTTCGTTTGGCTGCTGTTCGGCTTTCCTATTGATGCTATTTTATTTGGGGGTTGTTTGCTTTTAACTTATGTTTGAGCCGAAGTGCTGTCTGGCGCACCGAGGCGCATCCCCTGGGTACCTGTTTTCAGAAGGTCTTGCTTAGGATGGGAGGAAAAAGCTACTTTATTTTTATTTTGGCATTGCGTGGATGTGACTAGCTGCTCTTGTTGTGAGAGGATGCACGTTTGTGCACCCCAGGATTTTGGGTACAGGTTCCTTTGCCTCCCTGGAGGATGAAGAAAGCTCTGGAGAAAGGGAGTTCTGGGGATGGATGGTGGTGTTTTTCATACACTTCGTAAATAGTGTGTGTGCACAGACTCCGGGATTATTTAAATGTTACCCCTCTGGTTTCATTTTCTCAATCAAAAATGTTCCTAGAACGTTGGAGATGGATTTATCTCCCCCCGCCACCAAAAATTACAGAGCCCTGGTCGCATAGGCGGTTGCTTGGCTTTTGTTTCTTTTATGTGAAAACTGTTTAGGAAAAAAATAGTGTTCTGATAACTAGATTAAGGGAGATTTAATCACTTTTCCATCAATGAAGGGAAAAGCCACGCATGTTTGCTGCAGGCTTTTTGTTGAACGTAAGGTTATAGAGCACATTTCTGGTAAATGAAGAAACTTTCTTTATCCTGATATCCTTTAAAACAACTGAGCAAGTGTGTATGTGTGTACGTGTAGGCATGTGTGAGTCTCTCGCGCTGATTTAAGAACATTTGTCAGGCTATCCTTTTGAGGGCGATTTTGAGGTACTTAAAAACCAAACTACTGTAGCTTTAAGGTGACTGCAGATAACAGTATTTCTGTCTCTTATAATTAGCAATCTGCTGAAACTTTAAATCTTCGTTGATAGATAAGATGATATGTGTGAAAGAAGGAATAGTATTCCAGCAAGCTCTTCTTTCTAGTTTTTTTTTTTTTTGTTTTTGCATCCAAAACAAAGCAACAGTGTGTCTCTTCTTTATATTATTGTTGTATTCTGGTTTAAACTGCTAATGGCTTTATTTTTTTCTTTCTTTTCCCATGTGGAGAAAAATAAAGTACAGCCATATTTTATGCTGACATTTGTCTGCGTCAAACTTTAGTTATGCTCAGGAGGTTGTTTAATCTTTTCTGAATAATGTGCAGGGTGGTTGTTCTTGGGGTTTTTTTTGATTTTTTTTTTTTTTCTTCTTGTAACCTGTCCTCATTATGTGTATTTATGGAAGCTGTCTTCAATTTAAGATGAAATATGGGAGCTATGCAAATAATTTAGTGACCTATCCAGGATAAGGCTCAGCCAGCATATGTAAACTGTGTCTTTTATTGCCTTGTATCATATAGATATCATTTTCCATTACATCCATTTTGATAGATCCTAATATAAACTGAGTATCGGTATCGTATTTTAATTGAAAATTAAAGTTTGGGGTTTGAGTTAATACGTCTTCTAAAATACGGAAGTATCACTGTGATTTATTGAAAAGTCAAAAAACATCCAGTCGTACCATGTAGTTGTCTCGCAGGTAAGGACCAGTAGTACTTAATTTGGATGATTTTTTGTTCATGTTCGTTTAGATTCCTGTAGAGGTCTTAAATGAACTCCAAAATACATACCGGGTTCTCGGTCTGGAAAACTGCCTGACTTTTCTGTATTTGTTGTCTCCGGTAGCTTATGAAATGCGTGCACAGTGTGTCAACCTTTCCCTTAACAACAAAACCTATGAGCAAATGTTCAGTGTGAATTATATTACTGAAATAAAATATTCTATAGTTGTCATGGTTACAAATAGAGGCAGGGTTACTGGTTTTCATCTGCATGCTGGGGAGGGGGAATCTAGTTTTGTCACTTTTTAATTACATTTCTAATGAGTGATGGTCATACTTAAGGTACCCAATATATTAGACACATGGCACAGTGAATTAGATTTTTGTCAAAGTCTTGCTGAAATGAAACAAAAAGTGGTGGTGTGCAGGGGCAGTCCCTTTCTTGTTCATTTGTTTTTTCCAAAGCAGAAATCTTGAGGGAAGAAAGTAACCACCTCTATTTTCTCTCCTCTTCTTGATTAGTATGCTACCAGGGCTGCTGTTCCTTTTCTTCAAACAATAATAAAAAGTATATAGTGTGTATGTTGACTAGAAATCCTCTTAGTGAAGGAAGAGGAAGACATGCATCTGGAAATTAAACATGATTTTTGGGTTTACTGTGCACCATATCTGGTGCTATCACTTTTAGTGCCTGTTTGTGAGGAGAATTCATTATCCCCAGGTTTGCTGCACTCATCTCACCAGCGATATTGCTTTGCTCCCTTGTGTCCCTATCTCAGGTTGTGATCCACTGTTTTCTTTGGAGTGGCTCCAGTTCAGCACTACGCTAGTGGCCACCAGCTCTGCATTAGGCCTTAACTATTTGTAGTTGTTGATGCTCATCCCAATGCTGTTCTGCTTCTCAGTGCCTATCTGCAATTCAGGCTTGTTTTACTGACCTTTGAATTTAGTTCAGAGAACAAATGGACCCAGATCTTCTGAAGAACAACCACAACAAAAAAAATAAAGCAGGGTAGGAAGTTACTAATTTTTCTTTCCTTTCTTCCCTGTATACAGCCTCCATGTCTGTGAGTTGCCACCACTGCACAGCTTTATGAGGAAGGAGGTACTCCCGATTCTGAAAATGGAAAGAGAAATTCCAGTCTGTCTTGTCTTGATTAATCCCAGTCGCTTCCATTATATCCTTGTTGTGGGATTTAGTTTTTTAATCTTTAAACTGATATGTTGGGGTCTGTTTATTTTTTTTAGCATCTCTTCTTTAGGTTGCGCGTAGCATTACTCAAGTTCTTGCAATGACTTGTCCACTGCCTGCACTGATGCTGTTGGACTTGCTGCCATAGACTACAGACCTAGGGAGCACAAATACCTGAGGGCCTGATCTTGCAGCTGCTCTGTTTGTAGAGCGTCAACTTCATAGTGCACCATGGAGGTCTAGATCATTTTCAGATCATTAATTCTTTGTGCCATAATCAAGGCTTTTAACCAGCTAAAATCTCATCATGAATTTGTGGCTGACTTGGTCCTTCAGCTTTTTTCCCCTCTGTATCTTCCATTTTTCAGTATTTGGTCTCACAGTGTGCTGATTCAGTAACCTTAAATATGACACAGTATCATTAAAGTCTGTGATTTATTTGTGTATTTATTCACCTTATTAATATACTTGTCTCTCCACAGAATAAATACTGTATAAATACCTATATCTTTAAGACCATAAACATACAAATCACATAACATTGCCTTGAATATAGTTGCAGGTACTTCAATTATTGTATTAACCCTTTGTAACTTTTTTTTTTAATTTTCCTTTTGGTTTTGTGTTAGCTTACTCAGTGTGGGGAGGGGTTTTAGCGGCCTTCTATGCAGCTAATTCTTTCTAAAGTCACTCGTAGGCGGATGGAGCTCCTGTGCAGAGGTTGAAGACTGTCTTCTCCAGAAGTTACCTGCCAATAGCAACTCTGGGTGTGAGGCCGTATGAAATGTAAACAGCTTTGACATCCTCCTGTCACTTCTGGTTTTCCTTTGTTACCAGAAGTACAAAGAATTGTTCCTCAGCTATAAAGAAAGAGATTAAAAGGAAATAGATTGGAAATATCTTATGGGAATGCCTTTCTGTCATTCTTAGAAGTCAATGCACTTCACAGGGTGTGAATGTTCTGTTTACCTGTTGTGGTTAAACCAGAACTGAACAGATGTGGTATAAGAGATGCCCCCAGAAGCCTTCCTGGCCCTGTTGTATGTGGCTGGTTACCTTTGCCATCTTGACCATCTGATAAATGACAGTAACTTGAGTTCCTAGTCACACTCTTCAATAAATGATTTTATGTTGAGGATTAGAATAATGGAACATGGAACCGTTTTCTTTAATTTTTGTGCTGTGTTTTTTTTTTTTTGTCTGTGCTGCCTAAATGTATTTTTTCAAATAACCTCAACTTGTTTTTTTGCCATAATTGGCATTAACATCAGAAGAACACATAGGTTTTTGGTGGTCTTAATCTTCAGGTGACTTGTAGTGCTGGCTTGCGCTGAAGCAGTCTGCTTGAACTGCAGACAAAGACAGACTTATTTTAAAATTAATTCAGCATTACTTTTATAGTGTTTTGTGGTTCGTTCTTCTGGTTTTAATTCCCTGCCATCCATTACAATATGCTGTATGACATGTGATATAAAGTGCTAGGACTTTGGTTCACATTTGGTTTAGCTTACTGGAAGACGTGATTGTACAGTTTTTGGGCTTGCTTCCAGTTTTAGGACTAAACTCTACATAAATACAGGTAATACACAATTTTAGAAAACCAGGTTATTTCCAGGGGTATTTTTTGGAACACTTTCAGTGCAGCAGTTTGCAAGAAAATCTGCCACTGATGCAGTTCCTCTGCGCCATTGCTGTTAACAGAAACCTGTTAGGTGTGCATGCAGTAGGAACGGAATTTTTGGCTGTCAGTGTAGTTGAGAGATACTGTGAAGAATCCTTGAAGTTCATACAGAGGTATCTGAGGCAAAAATGGTGTCCTGTATAGGCCTCAAACTCAAGACATGCCTCATTTGTTGAGCTGGACTTTATTCATACGTCTCTTGATATTTGTGTGAGAGACTTATTGTCAGTCTTCACATTTTAAAAAAAAAAAAAAAAAACAAAACAAACAAGAAACCAAACAAAAAACTGCAAACAAAACCAACAGAAAATCAACCCCAAAACTGTGATCTGTGTGGTGCAGATGGTAGAAATCCTGGATTTAAAATGTGATTTAAGAGCTTTTGCTTCAGATGCTTCTTAAAGTCCATGCTGATGAGTAATTAGTATTTAAATCAGATAATTCTACTCTGAGAGGTGCTTTGTCAGACCTTGTTGTAGGATTTTTGGGTTTTTTTGTCTGCAAAAGCAATGCTAGTGCAGATTGCAGCATGCTGTAACTATGCAAAGAAAGTTTCTCTCCTCAAACTGATGCTTAAAGATGCGCTGTTTCCCTTAATTAGAGGGAGAAGAATTTTAATGGTGCTAGCTCTTTCAGCCACAGGTAAACTCTGGATTAAAAAAGCAGGGTGGAAGAGTTCAGCAAGTCCATTGTAATAATCACATGATGAGGAGCAACTTTAAAGTGGATGCAGCTGTGTTTATCTGTGCTTTGAAATACATATGTACTATGAATTTTGGTTGGCTTGTAGCTTGTTCAACACCTGAATTCATTAAATGATTCCATATTGTATACTTCAAAAAACTTAGTTTTTAACTTTCTCTTGATTTTTTTTTTTTTTTTTTTATTGTCTCTTGCTTGCCAGGAGTGGAACAATGCCAAATTGGAACACTTCATATTGCAAAATGTTTTTGGGCTTATGAAAGTCTAGAAAATGCTTTTGAAAACATATGAAGTGCTGTGGAATAACTAAATTTAGGCACTGTCTTTTTGAGCTTGCTAGTTACTAGTTTACTCCATCCATAAAATATGGGAATGGGGGGAGGGGAATACAGTTGCTAATTCTGTATGAAATTTCTTTTGGTTTGGAAGGAGAGGTTGAGCATAAAAATACATATGTATGTGAAATGTATAAACTGATTCAACTGTATCAGTTATCAACTGTATGAACCTGTACGGTATGATACAGCTCCTTGATGGTGCTCATATTCTTAAGTGTATCCTCAATATATTGGTAGCAGGGTGGTTCAGCAGAGCTGTTTTGCATGATGCTATTCTTGCTTGGAGTATCAAGGCTAGGAGCTCTGACAGTGGAAGCTGGTTCTTCTGGTTTGGGTTTTTTCCCTTTCTGCCATTTTGAATGTCTTTTTCTAGTGAAATGTGTTGAAGGCTATAATACATATCTCAGAAGAACTCTGAATGACAGAAATAAAAAGAATAAACTCTTTTCTCTAAAACTGTAGTCCCTGGAATAGGTATTTTGCAAAGGTAGGAATAACTGGCTGCTTGATAAAGTGACACTGGTTAAACTGTAAGGATTCTCACTAAGAAATAGGAGGCTTGTATAAATAGCTGCTTCACAGATACAACTTCTTTCTTTGTTATTCCTTCTCCCTTGGGGAGAGGAGTAGATGCAACAAAGCTTGTCCATATGTTCTCCATCATGACTGGACTGCTCTGCTTTCCCCCCAGACTGTGGGTTCTCCCCCAGTTTCACAGACAGCTCAATAGATTACATCTTAAAAGCCTGGCTACTACTACAGATGCTCTGTAGTTTATCCTATTTGGAGCAGAGAAATAGCAGGTACACTAGGGATGTAGTGTGATGAGGGGTTATGAAAAAATGCTGTACTTCACTGCCTTAGAAGAAGGGTGGAAAAAAGTACATGGTTAACACTTCCAGGTCATCCCATTTATTTTTTTTTCTTTTAATAACACACAAGGCAAAATGTTAAATATTCTGCACTGCCCTCTTCGTTGTGCTATTTTTGGCTGATCATCTAAGGAAAATAGATATTATTTAAACAAAACTCACTCTGAGTGTGTCTTTGCTTCCTTCTCTCCTCATGTTGTTTCACATTTCTAAACACTGAGCATACCAATCAATATGCCATTAAGAAGAGAATTAACTTCGGAGAAGCTTGCATGTATTTACATGTAGTAGCTTATTTCTTGGTCCGTGGTTTTGTGTTGCCTTTCCCCCATGTCATATATACATTTTTTTTTTTTAAGAACACTCCAAATATTTGGGCAATTACTTCTAGGAGCGAGGTTTGCCATGCCCTATCTTAATTTTGTCAATGTGAACTGCTGGTACAGTCCTCTGCAATGCTCTGCTTGCAGGCAACATCAGTCAAATGCTTGTAGCTACTTCTTTGCTTCTGTTTTGTAATAGATGGACCTCAAGGTATGAGGCTTCAGATCAAATGTTGCTCTTGGTTACACACGTGTAGTTAACGGAAATCAATGTTGCATAGACAAAGATGAAAGTTGGATTTGATCTTTGAGTTAAGTCTTGCCTCATTTACACTTATGCTAGTCTGGATTTTCTGTGGGCTGGGTTGAATGCCCAGTCTCAAATTTGGAAGTTGTGAGACTTTGGCTGTCTGTGCCAACCCTTCATTTCCTATGGTGTTTGTGCAAGTCTGAAAGTAAAACCCATCCTCTTGCTGTCTGAAGTCTGAGCCTTGAAACTGCAAGCAAATGTAATGAGATTTGATTAAAAGCTGCCTATAGCGCATAAGAGTGAGGGATGTGGCTCTGTGGGATCTTCTGGGGAACTTCTCTTGATCTTGATGTGTGAATTGTCACAAGAGCAGCTGAACTGTGGACCAAATCCTGATCTAGCTAAAACCACCTGTGGAGCAGACATATTCCAGTATGAATCTGATATTGCACAGTGCTTCTGTACCCTGAGGAATGAATCACTTGTGAAATTCAACTGTGAAGGTCTTAAGGTCAAAGGAGTCTGCAAATCTCAGTAGATGACAGCAGCTGCAAAAGAAGGGGTTGAGGAGTGGGCATATTTTGCACTCTCTAGTTTGTCTGGTGCAGGTGCTTCAATCCTTTTTTTTTTTTTCTTCTTTTCTCTCTCAGTTTTGTATTGTATAAAATGGGCCAAATTTGTCCTTGGCCCAGATCTGTGAAGTTAAATGATGCAACATTTGGTACCCTGAAAACACTAGATAAATGTTCTGCCTGTTCTTTAAGATTATAAAATCCCTAAAGTAAAGCCTATTTTCTAGCACATTTTTCTTTTTGGACAAGAAGTGTGTAATTTTATGATTAAACTTCTGGGCAGTTATAGTTCTGCAACATCACAACCTTATCTCTCTGTGAACTAAATGGCAATGAGAAATTGTGGCTGATATTTGAGTTGTTATTTATAGGAGGAAAAAATAGAGTATAGAAATGGTATAGGAATTAAGGAAACAAAAAGGCTTGCCTGAAGTCTCCAAAATACAGGACTGACTTTAAAAGTGGTACCCAGAAATACAAATGCAGCTGCAGATGGAGAGGAGAATTGTGTTTCACTTGCTGCTGCAGTACTCCTTATGTTTTATTTGTTTTTCCTCTGTTTTGGATAGAAATTTTGAAAGCCGTTTGTGTGTGAGTGGAAGGGATGAAATTGCGGTGAGTTTTCCTTAAACTCACTGTTTTGGTATCGCACTTGAGCAGTTCACAGCAGCATCCTTCAAACCTTCTAAAAACTGTTTTTAGACAAATCTTGTGATTGCAACGGTTAAGTTACTAAAGTGTTGTATTTCAAGAATAATACGAGTAAACCAAAACAAAATCCCAAACCTTGTGCTGCCTTCTTTATTCAAAGAAATTCATGCAGCTGCAATGCTCTGGTGGCAGAGTTAAGGTGGTCTGGGGTGGAGATCAAGAGTGACACCCAGCTGGGTCAGGTTGAGAAGCTTGAACTGAAATTATGGCAATGATGCAGGCGCAGCTTGAGCCCAGGCATCTATTGCTTGAGGTGATGGTTAATCAGGGCAGTAGGTGCCTCTGTACTTCTCATCTGGAGAAGCCAGTGGGCTGGTAAGACTTTTGCTGCATGTCATCTGAGTGGAAGTCCTGGTTAACCATTTCCTTCCTTTTATGTCCAGGCTATACTGTTAATCATGCAGTTATTCATCTTTAGGAAAGCATGAACAGGCTCAGATTCCCTCAAGGTACTTACTGAAATGATATTGCATAAGGCAGATTGTAAGTCTTCCCCTGTGTAAATTTTATCCTGTAAAATTAGAACGTACCAGTTCTTGGTTTTGAGTAGTCCTGTAACCTCTGGAATTATACTGTAGAATAATGGAATCATAGAATAGTTAGGGTTGGAAAGGACCTTAAGGTCATCTAGTTCCAACCCCCCTGCCATGGGCAGGGACACC
>WYDI02004394.1:0-14644 GCA_009867235.2 Psittacus erithacus | reverse complement strand
CCATCCCTGGCAGTGTTCAAGGCCAGGTTGGACACAGGGGCTTGGAGCAACCTGCTCTAGTGGAAGCTGTCCCTGCCAATGAGTCCATGATTCTGTGGTCACACGTCCTTAATAGTTTGCAAAATCCAGATGGTTTTGACAGAGGAAAGAGAATAATGTGTCTCCAGCACAACCCTGATCTCTAAATGGTCACTTCTTAGAATAAAAGGGATGAAAAAAGTATAAAAATGAACATTTTTATATACCAAGAGTAAAATAGCTTTGTTGTTTAGGGTTTTTTTTTTGACAAGCAATTGACCAGGAACAGAGACAACGCTCTGCAGGGTCACCTGAACCAGGCACGCCAGATCTCATCCTGCTCAAGCTCTGCACTGACACTCGCTGACCGAGGGTGTGCACCTTTGTTCAGCTGCCTGAAGGAACCAAAGCCAGGTGCTCTTGATCTTCAATCACTCCCCCTCCCATTCCCTGCTTCTCTTATGCGGCAGAGGACAGCAGAATGGATGTCTCATTATCTGAATCAACCATAACAAGCGCAATGAGAACCCAGGTCACATATTCTGTACAGCTCAAACCAAAATCATTACAGGAATACATTTATTTATGATTTGTTCCATTTGTATATTCCCCTTTTACCTCACTTTTCAACAATTGGGTTGTTAAACTCAGCTAATTGTGTTCAGTGAGTTCATCTCTTCCTGCTAGGACCCTTACAGGAGGCTGGATTTTGTTATTTAAACCTTACTTTCTCCTTTCCTATTCTGTCTTTCTAAAGGGAAATATATATCTATATATATATATACATCAGTTCCCTCCTCATTCCACATTTTAAACTCCCTTTTCATTAGTCTGGCTTCTTAAGTTTGACCTCTTAAAATAAAAGACCCTGCAATGAGGTAATGGAAAGAAGAGCAAAAACCAGCAGGTGGCCTTTTATTGTACTTAGTGACAAAAAGTTAAACTTCCTTAAAAAGAGTAAATGAAAAAACTGAGCATTTTCCTATTTCTTCTTAACCAGAAACCGGGAAAACTTTGAACAGAAGTTTTCCACTGAAGGTTTTTGAAAGATGCTTTTGTAAAGGAGAAAGTTTTAAACAGCAAATAAATGAATCCCCAAAGCAAGGTCTCACCTTAGGACCTTGGGGACAGACTCTTTATAGTGAAAGGCCAAGGGAGACGCTGGCACAGGGTGCCGAGAGAAGCAGTGGCTGTACCATCCCTGCCAGTGTTCAAGGCCAGGTTGTGGGGGCTTGGAGCAACCCGCTCTAGAGGAAGGTGTCCCTGCTCATCACAGGGAGGTTGGACTAACTGACCCAAACCATTCTATGATTCTATGAATTGAAGGGCTGTTTCTAGCTGTTCCCAAAGACATTGGGTTGACCACTTGTCCAACACTGCCAGCCCTGGAAGAGTTGACTGCTAATCTTCAGCTGATTCCCAACTTCTAAGTAGGCTTCAGGACAAAACACCTCACTTCCTTGCACTCTATCACAAATCAACAGAGACTCAAAGAATTCCAGCTCAAATTCCCTGGATGCAAGTGAGGTGAGTTATGACAATCATAACACAGGCACCAACTGCAGTCTGAAAGACAAACAGAACACCCAACCACAGTGACGACAAACAGCTGAGACAGATGAAACTGCACAACCCCATAGGGCTTCCTGCAGAAGAAGCTTGGATGCACATGCAAGGAGGGCTGCTTAGGCACCTGGGGGGCAACAGCTGACAGACTGAAGTTACAGATGACGCAGTCAGGAAAGAAATGTACTTCAGAGCCCAAGCTGAAGAATGATTTGCCAGAGCTGCACCTCTCCAGGCAGGAGATGAGCACTACTGGTGCTCACAGGCATCTTTATGGGCACACCCTCACTCTGAGGCCAATATTGAAGGTTAAGTCTACAGCTGCCCTGATGCCCTCACATGAGCCTCTTGTGTCATCTCCAGCACTGTAGTGGCAGAATCCCCCCCCCACTGTTTTGGATGAAGGGACAGTGCTTTCCATCTCTGTATTTCCCCAATCGGCAACATTTTCTCTTGGTTCGAGGTTGCAGCTTTATTTTCTTTCACATCCTCTGCAGAACCGAAGCCCAGTGTGAGATACTCATCCCAGCTCATGGATACTCCTCAGTGAAGCAGATGAGCGCCCAGTTAGATAAAGCAGATGGATTGGGAGCATAAATGAGCTTTAAGGTCTGCTCCTGCAGCCCACATGACACCCTAGGGAGTTTCCATTGAGGCTGCAAGGATGAACCTCCTGCTTTTGCTTTCATTCCCTTACCAGCTAATAACGAATCCTCAGAGCCTGCTGTGCAGCAGATGCCTTCAAATAAGTGGAAACTCGAAGCCCTGCCTGTGGCATCACAACTGTTTATTTATTTTAAATTAAAGCTCTGAATAAATTATTACATATAATAGGACTGCACAGCTCTTGGGTTTGTTTTCTTTAAATCCAACACATAAAACCTGCTGTAAAGACCCCATCTCTATAGCTTTAGCACCACAACCCCGTGTTGTTCACTCTTTCACAACACTCACTGCAGTGAAATTCTATCATATCAATTTATTAAATACTTTTTGAGGCTGTAGAATATGTGCTTATGTGGATACACTTGCGATTACAGCTTCAGTTTATGGAAGCAATTTCCACTGCAGGGCTGTATTCCCCACATTGCTTTAGAATCCTTATTTTCTAATGGAATGAGAAAATTGCCTTCATATAACTGCGCATTTCAAATTCATTTTCTAGCTGTACTCCATCACACCAGGGCTTCCCACTATTGAGTTTTCATTCCAGTTTCAATTTTTCCGCTCATTTCCCATAAGAATTTAAGCAACTGGCTGAGAACTAATTACTTGTATAAATTAGATGCGTTAATTTTTGGTTATCTCATGGGGTTCTGGGGTGGGTGTTTGTTGATTTTTAAGCTTGATGTGATTCAAAACTAACCTGTTTCAAAGGGAATCTGCATTTCCTGGTGCTCAGTGTTAATTCTCTTCCCCATATACATGGGAAAAAACATTGCTGAGATGCAGGTCATGGGCATCTGAGTGTTACCAATGTATTACATAAAGCAGGAAACCTGATAATAAAGAAGAGATATCCTCCCTATCTAGTTAGCCCTAGTGACTGGTCCCTATATCTGAGAAATTGAATTAGTATCTGTTGTCCTACTGCAGAGCCTTCATTGCCACCTCAGGCACTGAGATTCTCTAGAAGTCTCTTGAGAAGTTACTGGAAATCATATGCCTTCTGAAGGAATATGTGGTTATTCATAGTCTCTTCTGTGAGAAGAGCAAAAGGCATCATCAACAAACTACAACTGCAAATTAAATGAGGTAATTCTTTATACAACACTCAGTCATTTTAAAGAACTCCTTGCCTTGCATGTTACTTCTTTGAATATGGAGTTTAAAAGCATTTAATGGGGAGGAGAAACAGATATTTACTGTGAGGGTGGTGAGGCACTGGCACAGGTTGCCCAGGGAAGTTGTGAATGCGCCATCCCTAGCAGCGTTCAAGGCCAGGCTGGACAGAGCCTTGTGTGACATGGTCCAGGGTGAGGGGTCCCTACCCATGGCAGGGGGCTGGAACTGGATGATCTTAAGGTCCTTTCCAACCCGAACCATGCTGTGATTCTATATTTTGAAGGCATCTGTTGTTGGTCACTGCGAGAATAGGATACTAGAATACACGGCCTGCTCTAATTAAAGGCTCATAGACATCTCCAAGCAGTAAAATTATCAAGATACTTGAGGCATAAGAAAAGGTAGTGTACAAAGAGCCGTTTGGTTGGCAGAACATAAAGAAACTCCAAATTAGTTCCAAGTTTTTCATGTTTTTTCATACTGTTTCTTGCTGTGGGGTTCTCCACAGGCATCTCTAGCATCAGAGCTCCAAGGCCAATTCCCTGCAGATCTGAGGCATGTGCCAGGGGATCTTACCACAGAGTTTGTGCAGAAACCAATAATCTGCAACTACCAAGCAGTGGCTTGTAACAAGATCCCCTAAAAAGGCAAAAGTATGTTCTAATAGTTTAAAAAGCACTGAAATGGCATCAGGAATGACTCAAGTAGCTGCACATCATGGAACTGATTCTTTAAACCAACACAAGATTACACTTTCTATAAGGTAAGCTTCGCACTGAGGTGGTTATTATTCACGGGGGAACTGGATTTCCTACTGGCACCGGACTGGGAATGAAGCAGTGGAATCTCTGAGACTTTTTCACTTCCAGATTTTTCCTTTCCAAGCTGTGGGACAGGCGAAAACAAATCAGAGGGTGGGTGGAGGGAGAACAGAATAGAGTCAGCTTGACCAGCCAAACCCTGCAGACAGAGCCAAATAACATCTAGCATCAGTTATTGGCCAAAAAGCCCTACATTGACTCGAGCATGTTCTGTAATTGAGATATATGCAGTTCCAGCTAGGCAAAAATGCTGAAACAAGCTCAAACATGGTGTAAGCAGCGCTAGGAAAACAGCACCCCTGACACAGTGAAACATGCACAAGTGGCTTTAGTCAACAGGCTGGAAAGTAATAGATGCAGAAGTGCTTTTGCAATTTGAAAGTGTTTGGATGTAACACCACTGTTAATGCAAGGCTATCCAAAAGGACACTGCAGTCTATAGAAAACAAGATTAAAAAGCAGCTACATCATCCAGAGCTGGTTTTTTCTTATATGTACTTACACAGAGATTTCCCAAATATACCAGGGCGTTTCTTGAAACTTCTGCTTGTGGGGGATCTCTCTGGCCCTGAAAGGTGCTTATAGGAAAGAGGCTATGTGAACTGTCACTGAACAGACCCGGAAGGCACAAACACCTTTTGGAACAACAGCACAACACCCATCGCACTCTGCTACTAACAGGTTTACATGTAGCCCGCTAACAGCACATACAGGAGTTTTGTGGGTTTCCCTCAGATAAACAGTCAGGACAAACTGATGTCTTGCAAGTCTACGAAGCTGGAAATGAAGATGCAGTGCTTCTTGAAAGATGCTTAATGCATTTAAGTGAATGCCTTTCTGAAGTGCTGAAGCACGGCACAGAAAAAGCGTGTGTCATTCAGTTAGATCCCCATCCCCTTGCCAGATCTGTCTGAAACCCCATGCTAACACCTGACAGCACTTCTGAACTGAGTCTTGCTGAGCACAGAGACAGCAAGCTCTTCTTGGTGTGTAACGAATGCGAGAGCTGTCAGCAAAAACATAACCCAAAACATCTTTCCCCTTTTATACAGAAACATTGTTTGTGCCATCATTTGGAAATGCTCAGCAAATGCATTAACATGCTGGATTAACCACATGCGCAGCCATTCTCAGCATCAGAATCACAAGCTCCTGGCATATGTCAATCATTCTCGTTGAGATTGGCTCTGTCGATCAATGCAGTCAGGAGGGAGGGGGGAAACAGCAGACATACTTTTAGGGTCACAAATCCTTCTCCAAATACTGGAAGTTTCTGTTTGCTCTAGACCACCTCACCACGCTGTAATTGTGGGGTTAGTGCCGCATGATTCACCAACATTGAGGTAACCCACAAGAAATACAGTTTTCAAATAATTCCTTAAAAACGTGGGTAGGAAATCCCTGTGTGTTGCACAAGAGGTCCTCAGCTCTAGCTCTGCTGCAGACCACTGTAAATACCAGCAAGCAGCTGTCACAGAGACCACACTGGGTTTACAGGCACAGAGGTCTGGGGAAGCGGAGCTGTACTGATGCTCAAAGGGGTCGCTTCACGTGTGTATATTCTAAGCTTTTAGCCACCACTTTGAAAGTCTTACTGAAGCAAGACACTGCCACACAGAAGAGTTAAAAACAAGGAGTAATTCATAATTTGCACATCCAAATCAACAGAAAGAGACAGAACAGCACACCTGAGGTACATCATTAGGAACAGCAAGGCAATATGAAGTGTATTTGTGTATACTGTATTTTTAAAATAGAATGATAGATTTTGCTGCAAAAGATATTCTACTTCCAGCCATGGAAGTGTTCAAGGCCAGGCTAGATGGGGTTTGAGGCAACCTGCTCTAGTGGAAGGTGTCCTTGCCCATGGCAGGGGGTTGGAACTGGTTGAAGGTCCTTTCAGTCCAAACCATTCCATGATTCTATCTAGAAGTGGTTGGTATGGGGACTCACACACCAGTCTCTAACTAGAAACTGGCCTTAGTTGCAAAGAATGGCCATGGGTATGTTTCATTTGTTAGTACAGATACTGCCTACATCTGATGTATGCCATCTAGGGTTTCTTGAGTTTTCATATCAGCAGGAATCCAGAACAACACAACATTTAAAGCAGCCCCATTCACAGAAAGTGTTGACTCAAGTGTTCCGTGAGATAGGAACAGCCTCGAGCTGCAAAGCCCATATTAAGGGACCATAACCACATTAGGAATGCCAATATTTAATTATGTCATTGAGACTAGCTCATGTGGCAAAGCAGCCCATCAGCTGTGCTTTAAATGAGTGTCAGCGGGATGCAGATGTCAATTAAGAGTCCAATGAAGGCTGCTAGGGATCACAAAGCAGTTGCGATCTGGCAGCCTACCTGGATGCTGAGACTGTTCATACATCAGATTTGATTTTGATTGTAGCGGTCAAGCTACGATCTTCCTGGCTATCACACACACAGAAAGCTCCAATCACCTTCAAAAAGCTTATGCCACCATTTCCTCAAGAGCTTACACGCTATAACCTACAAGGGCTACAAACATCTCTTTCAACACCATCATACCACCAAACCCTGATGCCTGCTGAAGCAGAGTGAATAAAAAATAGTGAAGACAAACAGATATTTCTAATGGAAAATTCTCAATTCAAATTCGAATCAGATGTTTTCCTAAAGTGTTTCTAGATGTATCAGATGGAGCCAGGCTGAGAGCTGGGCTGGTTCAGTCTGGACAAGAGAAGGCTCCTGAAGGGGAGACCTTAAACAGCTCCAGCGCCTAAAGGGGTTGACAGGAAACCTGGAGAGGGGCTTTGGAGAAGGGCCTGTAGGGATAGGACAAGGGGAATGGCTTTAACCTGACAGAGGGAGACTGAGATGAGCTCTTAGGCAGAAGCTCTTCCCTGCGAGGGTGCTGAGGCGCTGGCACAGGGTGCCCAGAGAAGCTGTGGCTGCCCCATCTTTGGCAGTGTTCAAGGCCAGGTTGGACGGGGCTCAGAGCAGATGCCCCAGCCCACAGCAGCGGGCTGGACCTGGATGAGCTTTAAGGACCCTTCAACCCAAACCAGGCTGTGATTCTTCCTGAAAGGGCTTGCAAAAGGGTCTTTTACTTTCACAGACATACACTGGGCTGCTTACAAGGATAAATGCACAGACAGAACCAGGACTTGGGCTCCTCCATGCCAGCTCAAGTACAATACAGACACAGGCAACACACAAAATGAGTTTTGCTATCACTCCTCATTCTATTACAGAACAGAGATTTTGCTTCTCATCTCCTTACCTGGAACTCCTGATGATAAAGAAACTCTGTTACATTAAAATCCCCTTCTGACACATATGTCATTCAAAATAAGGTTATATTAACAGCATCAAATGGTTCACACTTTTCTCAAGTGCTACAGATTATCCACAGAAAGCAGCTTGAAGCTGTGAATGCATTTCCCAAGCATTTCTAGTCACAATCTACATCCAACATTCAACCAAGCAGAGCTCTAAGATGGCTTATGCAAATACATCCAGAATGTACTATTCAAACTCAGCACCTAAAAGCTGTTATTGCTTCACAGAGATGTTTTTAATTGTAAAATACAAGAGTGCACAAAAGAGTTGGTTAATACAAAGCAGATAAATGTCATTTGTCCAGCACTGGAATGCAGAAGCTGAAGTATGAATTAGTGGCTGCTGAGAAACACCATACATTAACTGATGCCCACCTATCAAATTGATTACATGTCAGTACACATTTGGTCTCTCAACTACAGTGTTCAACATAAAGATATGCCTTTGGACATGCTTTAAAAGTCATCATATGCTGAGAGGTCAGAGTGATTTTAGCATGATGTGGATGTTGATGTTTTGCAGATGGCAGTAGCAATGCCTTGTCCTGCAGGAGAATCAGAAGGTTTTCATTTCAGAGAACAGCAGGGGTGAATTAGGACTCTCAATAAAGGAGTGAGATTCTGCCAAAAATCAAGGTCTAGCCTCATGCATGTGATTGCTTGGGGGGGGGGGGAAGCTGTTTCAGGCAAATTTCAAGCAAGATTCTACTTTGATGAGCATCCAAATTATACTAAAGTTGCTCCAGTCCTACATTGCTGGGGATATGTGTTTGTATCTACAGAAATCTCGCTTCAGACTACAGTATTGTGGGAAGTACAGAGGGGTGTTCCTGCAGTTGCACATCTTAATAAGCTTCCTATTACATGGAAGTCTGTAGAATTAGATCCCTCGCTATTCCATTATGCTGGTCTCAGTCCAAATTTCTGCCCAGGAGTTGCCCTGATGCTTCCCCAGGCCTTCTTCTCCCCAGACAAAAACAAGGAGTTCTGCAAAGCTTGAGCTTGAGGTTACCTGAATAACTTAAAGACATTAAAAAGGAAATAAAATTAGGTCTCTCCAAAAGCCAACAACTTCTAAACTATGTTTTTATTGGAACAGCATTGCTGAGACTCAGCATGAAGCAAACATTCTGCGTTTATTTTTGTCCTCGCTGAAAATCCATGCCTGGAGAATTGCTCACACAGGTCTGGTCACCCACATTCGTGTCAGTCACCAATCTTTCTACCACTGAATTTTCCCACCAGATCTCAGAATTTGTGCATCATCCTGACCTTGCTGTCACGTGTCTTTCTGTATGGATCAAGAAGACAGGAAGAAATTCTTCCCTACGAGGGTGCTGAGGCACCACAGAAGCTGTGGCTGCCCCATCCCTGGCAGTGTTCAAGGCCAGGCTGGACGAGGCTCGGAACAACCTGCTCTAGAGGAAGGTGCTCCTGCCCATGGCAAGCAGTAGAAGCGGGTCCTTCCAATCCAAACCTTACATGATCCTGTGATTCCACTTGCTGAGTATGAGCACTACATCTAATGACCTGTGGGATCAAGCCCCAAACATTTACAGTGTTGCTGATCTCAGTTTTCTTTTCAAGAAATACACAGACATTTTGCTTTCAAAGGTGCCTGGTATGGAGAAGAGAGCCCACGTCTGGCATGGCTGTGGGGTTTTATCCCTTTTTCTCTACCTTACGGGCAATCCTCACTATGTTCTTTGTTACTGCTACACTTTGCTTTTTATCCCCTAAGTTCCCCAACCTAGGAACGAGGGAGTTGGAACAAAGGAATTGTGAACCAGAATAGCAAACGTATTTGAATATGTACTTTGCACAAAGTGAACCAAGATTTAACATCCAACTATTTGGGGAGAAGAAGAGGTTGGCTGCTCACAACTTGGAGGCAGACCCTATCTTCAAGCACCCTTAATGTGTATATTCAATCACACTGTAATCAAACTGCTCAGCAACTGCATAGTACACCGGAAACGCAGGTCAAACTCCTACACCTGCATTAAAGAATGTAGAATCTAAATCCACTACCAACAGAAGGGTCTGTCACACTGCTTCAGGACTTTCCTTTTCTTTCATCCACTACTCTTCTGCTCCTCCTTTTTTAAAATGAAGGAGGAAAGGGATTCAATGAAAAAGAAGCCCTTGTGACCTCCTCAGCAGGGTAAAGCTGCGAGCAAATTTATTCATTCACAAGTTTTAACACCTGAAGTGACTGTGCTTAATAAAGGAAATACCAACTGGAGATATAATAATAAGCTGTCTGAACCTCCTCCTGCAAGTTCATTTCATTTTTGCAGTTGTTTTTCTCCTATGTGATACTCAATAACACAGATACATTATTGCCTTTTATTTTTGCCTCTCTTCCTTGTGAATACAGAACAGGAGTGTATCAATTTGCTTACAGTCCAACTGTGCTCCTTTAAAGCCACTCCTCAGGTACAGACTTCGGCCAGAAGAAATTCAGTCTTACAGCAGTGGGATACTAAATCAAAACCCTATGCCCTAGCTCAGCAAAGCACTTAAACAATATGAAACTAATAAGGCTGCAAGTTTGAATACTTTACTGCAAAGGGCTGTAATTACTCATTTGTTTCCCATCAAATTCAATCTGCTTTGGATCTAGTCCTAGACATTTGCTGGAAGGTGTCATGAAGTAAAATGAGACTAAAGTCAGGCCAGTGATCTCAGTTTCTAAGAAATCACTGACTGAAGCATCTGTCTAATCAGATGCTGAGGCAGCAGCACAGGGGGACCGCACATCACACCTGGACCTCTGGCCCACAAGCTTTAAGCCTAAATATTTATCCTGTTTTGGTTCTCTCTTTGAATTATTGCTTTCATAATGTAGACAAGGTAATTACCTCAAGATTACAGGTACTGGCATCTGTAACGTATACAAAGGGTAACTGGAAGGTTTGAACTGTTACACAATAACACCAGGAAATTTAAGTGATTAAGCATATTAATGGAAAAGCATTAAGAAACTTTCTTGTGCACAGCTTCTGGAAGCATTTCACAAAATTCTTTTCATTTTATAAAACAACACCTATTTGGTGGCATGTATAGGATACCAGAGTTTGTGAGATATAGCAGTTGATACACCGCATTGCTAACAGGCTGTGGTTGAGATCATTGTTGGAACAGATAAAGGATGCTATGACAAGATAGGAGAGCAAACAGGTACGCTGGGTGAATGGTTAAGGGATTAATTTGGAGAGACCAGTGTTCAGTCACTTGGTCAGCCACAGATGTCCCATATTACCTTGGGCAAGTTAAATCCAGCTCCCCACTGAAGTGAGAATAACTATTTTCCTGTCTCAAAAGAGCACTCCAAAACTAAACGTGAGATGTAAAATGCCAACATGATGCCCACGACTGCCCAATCCTTACTTGAATGTCTACCAGTGATTCAGAAACTGCCTTCCACAACCCCTTGGTAAGAAACACAATGGAGCTCCAAACTGCTAGCTGCAACACAGCAAGTGGTAGGACAGGTAGGACAGCCTGAATGAATCTCATCAAAGAGAACCAGAAGCTGAATGATACATGCCTTGAAAATTGTACTATATGGTGAAGGCCTCCAAGAATTAAGATTACGGAATAATAAACCACAAGTATTTCTCCCAGTCACACTGTTTTCTTTTTTTCCCCCAAGTCTTGATGTTCAAACTCAACAGTTCCTATATTTCGCCACACTGGCAACCACAGCCAGGAATGATGTGCCTAACCACATTGTCTAACTCATTGGACTGAGAAAGTAAACTTGGTCTCCACTTCAGGCTCAAGCTGGAGATTTTAAACCTAAGTGGTATATTCTAGATAATTGAGATGTTTCTTATTTGTAAAGCAATAAATAAGTATCTTTACAACTTATAGCACCCTTTTTCTTCACCTCATATCTGTCAGGTGAATTACCAAACACACAGATGTTTTCTCTGAAGAATGAGAACTGCTCTCTCACATACCGGTATCTCAAGGCATGCCCTCTCCAAGATCCACCTTGATCTTTTTCCTTGGGGAAAAAGGTAAAGACTTTGGTCCTTGCCCCAGGATTTATGAAAGTCCAGAAGTTTGCTCAAAGCTACAGCCTTATGTGCAGTGTTAATCTGCAGCTGGACAGTAAATCCAATGCACCCAAAAGATGATCAGCCTCTGCATACATACAGACTACATGCAAAGCAGACGCTGGATGCCCAGTTATATGGTCCACCTCACCCAGAACAGAGATGAGGAATATCTGCAATGCATAGTGACACTGATGATGCCACCACTGTGCACACCACAGATCTGGAAACTCTCATATCCCCGAGGCTCCTCAGCCCAAGAGCCTTGCCTCTCCTCACAGCACTCTTCTGCCTGGATAGGAAAAAGCAATGGTGCCTCAAAGTTAAGGTTGAAGCCTCTTTTTAAGATATAGGCAGCATTTCCCCTAGTATGAAATTACTATGAACCTGAAATTACTATGAACCTGCCTGTGGCAGGGGGTTGGAAGTGGATGATCTTAAGGTCCTTTCCAACCCAAATCATTCTATGATGCTTTGATTCTATGAAAGGGAAGAGGCTCACAGGACTTCAAGCAAATTTGGTTTAGGCCCCAAATCAGGGCTCATTGCAGCCAGCTTAGAGTTTGAGAAAACTTTTGCAACACTAAGAAATTCAAATCAGCGGTGAGCTGGCCAAGGGACTTATGAACAAGACTGAAATTCATGTCTCCTACAAACATGCCTGCTACAGTGCTAAGTACCACAGCTCAGAAGTTACATTATGCTGATGCCAAGCAAAGACATTAAGACTTGAGAATGATTTCAGTTGCTTCTTGCTTCCTCATAGATATAGATAACCACGTTCACCGCTCTTCCTCCCTTCTCCAGCCCTGCGGAACACTGAAGGCCCTGGGAGCTGCTTTATTTATTCTCTGTCAAAAATTAAACATTAAAAGCATCCACTTCCCTGAATTTGCTGTTCCTCAGGATATACTAATTGAAAACTTCTTGCTCGCCGTTACAAACTGCAGTGCAAATATTATGGTTCTGTGAGTCAAACAAGATTCATATCCCTCCTTCCCTGCAGGAAACCCTAATGAAGGCTGCAGGGGTTTCCAGCTTCACAGGAAGTGAAACTGCTGGGCTCTGACACTTTGATACTTGGCTTCAGTGGGAAACTCATTCTGCAACTCCACCACTTGCATTCCTACAAGCAAAGCAGTCCAGCTGCCCATCAACAGGACATCTGACCTTGCAGGGAAACCTGAAAGGCACTGGTACAAAACAACACGATCTGGTTACGGTTTCACTCTCCCTGCCAAATCCATTAAAGCTTATCTTTAAAATGCAATTAACTTGTTATAAGTGGCCAAAACCAAACCTATTCTCCAGCAGCAGCCAGACTCTTGCTGCTGCTTTCCAGCACATTTGCATCACTTCTATTTATGTGAGAAATCACTTTGTTATAACTTCAAACACAGTTAACATTACAGTTACAGTAAACCCCAAACAATTACTTGCCTTTAGGGAGGGTGGCCCAGTTTCAGCAAGCATCAGTCATGCATTCGTTCCTGTTTCCTAATCCCAGTCACCCTTGACCAGGGAACATCTGGAAGGTCACAATTCAAAGGCACTTTTGGAACTTCTGTGAAGCTACAAGAACTTTCCAGAGCAGTTTCAAACTCTCCAAGGTACCTCACTCAGTGCCTCATCTTGCCTTCAACAGCTCTTGTGCAGCAGTCCAACTCTTCTGCATGCCAGAAGACAGCTTCTGGCATGGGAAAAGCATCACTGAGGAGTCTCTCCAAAGTTCATAAGGAAGATGAATGAACTTGGACAGATGATGCTAAAATAGATGGGACTAAAAAGCACTTTTGATCTCTGGAACACAAACCTATGGAAGCAGCTGGAGCCTTCATGGGATTCTGTATCAGTTGAAATGGATGATATTGGCATAATCCATTTTTACTTCAAAATTTTTAGCATAAGCAACTTTTCACATATGCTTTCATTTTAATTACTACCCATGAACAGAGTACAATGCGAAATTCCACCATCTTGCTACCTTTAATCTCATCCTTTTGTGATCAAATGATCTCGAATGGTGGAATTGCTTATTCCTGAATCCTCAAAAGGCTTGATGCAAAGTTGACTGAAATCAGCAAAGGGCCTCCCAATGCTAAAGCCTCTGCTGCCCCTCAGAAACCCAACAGCAATGCTCAGGGAAACCTCTGTGCTGTCACAAGCATTATTTTTTCCCCTAGATATAAGCCAGTGAAAGCTGCTGGCATCAGCATATGGAGGGAAAGGCATGTCACATGTGTCTCCTTCTAATAAACACTGCTGCACATCACAACCTGGGCAGTTTACCAAAGCTGAGAGGAATCTGTTGGGTGTGGGCAATGAGAAACAAGTCCCAGGGGTATATGCACAGAAAACCCTCCAAACTGGAGAGGGGAAAAAAACCCAACTTTTTTTACCTCTGATCAACCTAGTTGGTGTTTCACAGAACAGCAGAATGGTTTGGGTTGGGATGGATCTTCAGTCCATTCAGTCCAGAAATAAAAGCTCATTCAGTACCAGACCCCTGCCATGGGCAGGGACACTTTCCACTAGACCACACTGCTCAAAGCCCCATCCCCAAAGTTTGTAAGACATCAACGTAAGCAAATTCACTGGTGGGTGTAAAGTAGCAGACACCAACCACAAGCCACTCTGCATTACCATCGGCATTAACATTTGCTTGGAAAGCTTTCTGTAGACCCACCTTCCTGGAGCACATGGTCACATTTATCCTTGCTTTCCATAACTTTCACCACCGAGCCAAGCCATCAGCTAGGCACTGGAGGAAGACATGTTCTCAGTTCTTCTTCCCAGCATCCTCATCACTTCAAATACTTTGAGATCATAGAATATAGAATGGTTTGGGTTGGAAAAAGACCTTAAGATCATTGAGTTCCAATCCCCTGCCATGGGCAGGGATACCTCACACTAAACCATGTCACCAAAGGCTCTGTCCAGCCTGGCCTTGAACACTGTCAGGGATGGAGCATTCACAACTTCCCTGGGCAACCCATTCCAGTGCCTCATCACCCTCACAGTAAAGAACTTCCTCCTTATACCCAATCTAAACTTCCCCTGTTTAAG
>WYDI02004392.1:4511-16825 GCA_009867235.2 Psittacus erithacus | reverse complement strand
AGTCCTTGACCGATTGTAAACATTCTAAGCAGTAGCTACAAACATTGGTATTATCAGCACTGTTCTCAGGCTGAAAGCTAGAAACACAGCGCTGCACCAGTCACCAAGAAGGAGAAAAAATGACTGCTACTGCTGAACCCATGACACTACCAGAGACTGTTTTCAGTTTTACAAATTTACTTGGTTCCTCAGATCTTTAAGCAGACAGACTTTGCTGTCAAGACCCTGCATATTTCTCTTTTTTTCTTTTTTAAATATAGAGTAGCTGCCATATTTTATAATTTCTTTATTTAAAGTAATAAAACACACCCTTAGAATAATTGAGGAGGAATGCAAAAGCAATTGCAAAAAGGCACAGCAATATAAATGTAAATCAGGCACATTTTTACTTTTCAGAGCTCTGTTAGGCCTTCATTAGCTGGTCCATTGTGGTAGTCCTTTTCAAATTGTTTAATTTTTTTTTCTAACTCCATAGTTTCATTGTTCTGCATCTATATCCTCCACAAAGTTTCTTTAATGATGATCCCACTAACAAAAACTAATATCCTTGAGATTTTTATATGTCTTGGTGAAGCAAACATTAAAGCAGGAATGGGGAAAACCGGTTTTCAGGGGCTGTCAGAGTGTTTGAACTTTGCATTCCCTATATAGGTATCTACATTCATTTTTCTCTCTTTCTGGCACGTATTTTTGAAATGTATAATGGAAGGTTAAGTCCCAGCTTCTTTCTTGCTTAATAAAACTGGTGGTATACAATTACTAAAAAATAAATTAACTTTGCAGTCTAAACTCAATGCTGATAGACTTCTTGCTAAATATGTCAAGCTGATATCAGGTAACAGTTCTCAAAAGTTCAGAAAAGAAAAGCTGAATTTTACTTGGGCTCAAAAAGGTCTGTATATATGTGTATGCAAGTACATACTCTTTGGTGACATTCATCATACTGTGTTGTGTTGCAGAGCACACTAGAGGAGTGATTCGGGTGGTGTTGGTCAGAAAGGAGGTGGTAAAACAAAGGGATGAAGGCTTGGCAGAAAGCCCTCACCATCAGTGAGGCACAAAACAGCCAGCAACCTTCTTATCCCACCCTCTGTAGTGAGCAAACAGTCCAAAGAACTCTAAATATGTGGGTGGACAGAAAAGGCAAAGCTTAAAAAAAAAAAAAAAAATCCAGTTCTTTAGATTATTCATTGTTTGAACAAGGTCAGTAGGAAACAGTCCTGAAACCCTTCTTGATTTTAGTGAGGTTTTTGATTCTTTCTCAAATATTTCTACTAATAAAATAAAGACCAGATTAGAAAGCAGTAAAAGTGAAAATAATAATTGAAGAAACCTATTAAAAAAATCTGTACAAAACCTCTATAATACAATTCAAGAAGAATGAGTGGGCATGAAAGGAGCCAAGAAGTCTGTTTCATGCAAAACTTTTTAATATATTTTTCATTCTGAAGTCTCTTTCAGGTGAATATTTCTGCTTTCTTAAGTAAATCGTGACCCTTTTTTTGTGTCTGTAAAAGTTTTAATTAAAGCTGACCAGAGAAGGGACTGTTCAAGAGAGAAGCTGCTGGTGAGGGTTTCCTACAAGTAAAACTTCTGTCTTTGTTCATCATGCTCTATTATATTGATGCTTTTCTGAACAAGACCAAAGAGAATATGAAGGGCAGTGTTCCCATCTCTATGGATTGCCCCATGAGCTGTCTTGTAAAGAAATAGTATAGCTAAAAAAAGCAGTCTAGATGTTAAAATGTGACACATGGTTGGCAAGATTTTTCTGTCCTGGTGTATGTTCCAGCCACATCAGTCTGTAAAATCCTACTGTTATTACTGCCATAGCACCAAATGCATCATTAAGAGATATGTATATATGCATTTAAAGGTAGAATCATAGAACAGTTTGGGTTGGAAGGAAACTTAAAGATCATCTAGTTCCAACCCCCCTACTACAGGGGGGAAAACCTTCCACTAGATCAGGGATACCTGGCAGGGATACTTTCCAGTAGACCAGGCTGTCCCATCCAATCTGGCACAGCCTTGGCTGTGGGCACTGTTAATTTATGTTCTCTCAGTTCTGTTTATCCACTGCATTTGAAAGAAAGACCTGAAAGAAAAAAAAAAAAAGGAGGGGAGCAATATAAAAGATGATTGGTAGAAGTGACTAGAGTGGCAAGCAATGCATATTTTGGCTGAAGTTTGGCAGCATTTCAAAGGTAAAACTGTAAGCTTAAAATGACTCTAAAATTGAGCTGAAATTTCAAGCAGTGCAGAGATGCTGATGTGCAAGAAGAAATAAGCAATCTTTGAAGAAAGGGGAATTGAGTTGCAGGTGCCATTCATTGAACTATGGTGAGCAAGGAGAGAGCAAAATTATTGAGGATTTATCAATAAAAATTGAAAACTATAAAATCTGTGAGAAGTCTAGCATTGCTTTCACTCTGGAGAGAATGATTCAGATTAGTGTGAATACGTTGGAGTGTTGTACATGAGAGAACGTGCGTGTCTGTCAGCAGAGAAGGTTTTGCTGAGCACCCGTAGGAAGCATGAATTGCAGAGTTCCAGCTGTAAGAGGCTGAAATAACTCTTTGCAGTTATCTTACAGATATTCTTACTTTAATTTGTATATACTGAATTAGGTGGCATATATGTTTTCAATTCATTCTTAGCAAGTATTGGATCAAATATAAGACACTGAAGTACGGTATCTTCAGTGTTTTGCAGGGAGTTAAGAGATGTAGGGGGAGTTAATAATTTTCAAGGGAGTACCAAATAAGCTTTTCAATACAGAAGAGGTGTAATGATGAAAACCATTCAGTTCTGGTTTCAGATGCATCAAGTTCTCCAGATAGTGTGCCCTAGGAAAAGCTTCAAAAAAGCTTCAAAAAACAAATTTTTCCTCCTTTTTTTTTTTTTTTTTTTGGTTGCACTGTGAAAGGGGGTACAGGAGCTGCCCTGCAGTCAGCAGTATATCCTTTGATCTGTACTCAGGTAGCAGTGTCACACTGCAACCAGTACTGTAGGTAGGTAATAGCAATTAAACCCAAGACAATGCTCACAAAGGCTCAAGTCCTTAGTAGGAAGGATTCAGGCTCTGCCAGTATGTAGCGCACCTTCTCGCTTTCTGTTGGAAAAGCAGGAATTAGTCCTTTTGGACATCATTTAATTGAACAAGCATTTCATCTAGCCATCATTTATCATAGTCATGTAAATCTCTGCAGGCGCTGGTAGGGTAACCGTTACCCGCTAGCTTTATGCCATTCACATTCTCACGCCAGTGAGAATGAGTTCAAACCAAAAAAGTGCCAAGGTTGTCTGTGTCTGCTGCCAGAATTGATGCACAGCATCTTGGCTCTTCAGCACTAATTATAAAGGCAAGAACAGGCAGAAAGCTCTGCTCTTAGGATATACATAACAATTAACACAGGGACCTGATCAGATGTAATAAGAGAGATTTTGTTTGGAGTTTTTTCTGGGATGTTTGGATTGTCGTTTTGTGGGTTTTGTGTTGTTGTTGGGTTTTATTTGGTGGGGGTTTTTTTATCTGGTTTCAGTTATGGAGTGGGCTTTCTCTTTTTCTTTTTCTTTTTCTTTTTGTTTTCGGTTGGTTATTTTGGTTTTGTTTTGTTTTGTTTTTTTCCCCAGTAGTGATACTCATCTTGGACCTTTGAAGAGCTATTAAAGGGATCAAAACATAGTTGTCATCTTTCTACTCTTCTTAAGAGTTTCTTTTACTTGCTGTGTGGGGAAATGTTTTCTTCCTATGGCAGAAGCCAGAGAGAGGAGTCAGCTTTTTTAAATTGGTGTTTTATTATTATTTTGGGTGAACAAACTGTTAGGGGCTTGTGCTGCTGACTTCTCAATAAGAACAGCTGAAGCAAAGCGTTAGTGCCGCTCTGTGGGACTGTGATTTTCTTCTCTGTTTCATAGTCTAAGAATGCGAGGAGTCCTACATAAGCAGTAAGAAGTGCTCAGCAAGAAGGAGACCTGCAATAAATACTGGCTGTGACACAGCTCAAAAGTGATTAGCAGTATTAGAACTGCAGACACTGATGTGACCATGCAAGTGGTAAAATTAATCAAGTCCCTCTGTGTGAGAGTCAGAGGTTTTCCTGAGGGTTTTCTCCCCCCAAACTCTGAAAGCCACAATCGAAGTCAAGACTTCCAGGTATCCAACTTCAGAACAATATGGCTGCAATTCTGGGTTTATTAAGTAGCAAATTTCTAATTGCTCACTGAGAAATGTGTGTGCAGTTGTAGTCTTGACAGTGCAGCTTTGCAATAAATTCTACCATTGTGACTTACAAAATAAGATGCGTAGCTTTTGCTATAATAATATTAAATAGAAACTGTGTCTGGCTTTGTCAATTGTCTATGCAAATACAATGCTCGTGAATTAATTGGACTTGCAATCCATAATTGGTAAATAGTTTCCCCATATGCTTGTACACAAATAGTTCAATGCCTCCAGCTGGGAACAGCTTCCCTCCTTTCCAGTTCTTGTAAGCAAACCACGCAGATGGACTAAAACTTCAGCCAAGCCTAAGACTATGAAAATAATGTAGACCAAATGTAATCAAGGATGAAGTCTGGCAGATACAGTACTTTGGATTCCAAATTTTCTATGTCATTCTTCTCCTGAGTGCAATCTTCAGTAAAATATGAGGTGTCATTTTTACCCACCCTGCACAAGTTAATGAAAGATATTATAAAAGTGCAGTGGTTAATACAATGATTTGAGTTTTACATATCCCTAAACCCCTGTCTACCTTGCTTATTCACTTCCAGCTAAATACTGTAAACGAAAGGAATAATTACTGGTGAGAGTAAGCAACTCTTTGCAGTATGCCAAGGAAACATCAGAAAATCAGAGTTGTAGAGCAACAATACAATGATTCTCTAGAGATCAAAATTTAGAATTTTTCTTTCAGTCAACCCAGAGGGTCTTATGTTCTGGTGACTGTTAACAAGTGAAGTAACATTCTCCTTGTTTCATGTGTATGGTGCAGAGTGTTGGCCCATGAAGCACAACCAAGGGAACACAGCCTCAGAATTATGCTCTGAACTATAAATGACAAATAAAAAGACAAAGTTACTGCTATGAATGGTCTGGAAAATATAATCTCTTTACTTTAAATTAATAGAAATAACTTTTTGTTTGAATATATCCTCTCCCTTCTCAATACTACTCTTAACTTCTTTTCTTTCCTTTGGAAAGATTATTTAATCCTATTAAAAGGTGGTTTATGTCACTGTTAGAACATGCGGACCAATATCTGCAATGTAGTACCACCATATTATGACATGCAGTCCTGCTGAACACTTAGATGGGGATATTATAAAGGAGTTTTGGGGAATTCCATGTTTTAGAGAGAATTCTTGTTTGAGCTGTTGTTCTGGGAGCTCATTAGATTGTCATCAGAAGTTAAAAACATACATTTGGGGAATAAATTAGTGCATTTGGTTCATTTGTAAAATAGACTTAGGATCTATCTGATCCTATATTGATACCTTAGGATACAGGTAATTTTGGCAACACTATATTTTATTAGATATGATACAGAATCAGCCTAGCTTTGAATCAAGAGATCTGGTCTGAACAAATTGCATGGCTGATGGGAATAAAGGGCAAATTATGCCTGACAAATTTGATGGTCTTCTACAATGGGGCTATGATGCTGGTTGATAAGGAAGAGTGACTGATATCATCTACCTGGACTTGTGCAAGGCATTTGGCACTGTACTGCACAACATCCTTGTCTCTAAATTGGAGAGGCATGGATTTGATGGGTGGACAACTGTGTGGGTAAGGAATTGGCTGAATGGTTACACTGAAAGAGTTGTGGTCAACGGCTCAACGTCCAAGTGGAGATCAGTGACAAGTGGTGTTCCACAGAGGTCAGTATTCATCCCCCTTCTGAAATTAAATGGTATGAAAACCACACATATGCCTTACTACAAGGTGGTTTTAGTCAAAACCCTCTAACTTGAAGCTACTTCTATTTTAATACTGGTAATATTTCATTCAGAAGTTTGCTTTTTAATATGAAAAAAATCAAGTAAGTAGGCCTTTAAACTTGTGTGTCCGTTACACTGTTAGAAAAATTATTTCAAACAAGAAAGACTAAATACAATGCTTATGAAAGGATATCATGTAAATTCCTAGAGCTGCCAGAATTCTTTCTCCTGCCTTTTTGTGAATATAGAGTGTATTATTACCACACTTAATCCAAGAATATTTAAGTAGGACATTTTCTCAATTTAGCCTTCTTCCATTTAATTCATTTGTTGCATAACTGGTATAGAATTGGAAGAAATCTCTGCTATTGGAGAATCTTGTGCAAGTTATTAACTGCTGTTTCATCAGTTGTTTCAAGTGTAAATTCTGTGTTAATGTAACAGGACTTGTCAGTGAAAGAAGAAATTAGAAATCATACACCCGTAAAATATAAAGATTGATTTTTATTATTTTTTCTGTTCTTGAAATTTTATTAAATACACTATTCTAAGCCAGGTCCTTCATCATGAAAGCTAATTAATTGCATTGAAAATTTTGTGTCACTTCTCTTGCTTTGGATTTTTTTTACTGTATTTTAGAGAATATAAACATTTATGTCACATCTAAATGCGTACAAAATGCAAGGAAATAATTGCAAGGAAATAAGTGTAAATATCCTGGTGCATTGGGCAAGTTGCAAAATATTCATTATATCAGTAAAAATAACTATAAAACCTATAGAACTATGAAGTAGTTGAGATATTTTTTCTTCTTAGTTTTCTATAGTTATCTATAGTTTTTGGAGACCATTATGAAATTGTTAGTTTAATATCCTATTTATACTTCCTGAGATGGCAGATATTTTCCAGTCCTGCTGTAAATGAATAAACAAATCAGTGAATTTGAAGGACTTATGCTTTTTGTTCTGGTGAGGGATTTAAAAAAAACAACAAACAAGCAGTGAACCAGTGTATTTACAAGTAGGTGTAAGAGCACGTTAAGTTTCACATCTATTGTCAACTAGATTCAGAGGTTCATGACCTTTAATGATCTTTTATGGAAAAAATACTGCAATTATTTTTTCTTTTTATTTCTTAAGTGGGTTTTAAAGGTTATACTGAGCTTCTAAATGGGAAAAGTATTCTGTCAAAACAGAGAAAGAATTTGAAAGAAGTCTTGAACATTTCCAAATTGTTCTGGTTCACTCCAGTTAGGAATGAAATTAGTCCTTTCCTTAAGTACATATTTGAAATGTTTTTTTCTTCTTCATTGCTTTTCTGTATATAAGACTTTATTTAGATGCTGTTCTTTAGATTTGATCTTTTTAAAACTTAAAAATGGCAGAAATCTCACAAAAGCAGCCAATTAAAAATAAGTGATTTGAACTTGTTGTGGGAACAATGCCTTTTTTATTTTTGTTTGCAGTCTGCCTCCCTTTGTCTCCTCTGATCATGTTAAAATATCCTTTCCACACCCTCTGCACATACTAAATTAATGACCTTTCAAATTTTCAAGTGGAATTTTTAAAATATTTTAAAACCTGAAATAGCTGTATTTACGTGTAGGAATAATAGTAATAATATAAAGACAAAAATCATACTCATTTTTTTAGTCACCTTCAAGTTAATGGCAGATTTTTTGGTATAGACAAAAGGACTTGGAGAAGGAAATAATTCCAGTTCATATCATTCTGCATCATTACACTGGCTGAGTTCGTGTAGACATGTTAACCAAGGCATGTTAACAGGAACTATGGAATGAAATTAAAAAAGAATTCTTGGGAAGTATTCCCTAGAAAAATTAATTCTTTCCTGCTGCCTGGAAATAATTTTTTTCATTTAAGAAAAAAAAAATAGTCTGGGTTTTTTTTTTGTTGTTGTTGGTTTTTTTGGGTTTTGGGGGTTTTTTTAATGAAAATCATGTTCTGAAGTTTAATGCAGAAGAAATATATAACTATGTGTACATGGCCTAATCATTTCTAGGAAAATACCTTAAAGCAGTTTTGTGTGAATTCCGTATTCACATCTCTAAGAGGGTCAAATGCAATTTTTCAGGACAATATTGCTATTATAGTTAAGGAACAAGTACAGGCAGATAACAGGCAGCATTATCTGGAACAAATTAAATAAAAGATTGGAGCTGTCAGTATTGTTGTGTGGAACAGACAAGGGTATGTTTAAAAAAAAAAAATACAATTGCATTGATGTAAGGATATTACTGCCCATGCTGGTGGCTGCGATTTACATGCTAATATTTGTGGTACTCATAGTGAGTAAATTATTTTTTCAACAAATCTGCTTGGCAAGATAAAAGCAGTTCTTACATACATTTTAGCATACATGATTGCCCCAAACACACCTTTATCATACAGTGCCAGATGCTCTTCAGAGCAGATTATTTCACCACTCTGGCCACAAACAGAGTGTGAGGAACTAAAATGAGCAGCCAAAGCCATGGCAGCTATGTTAAGTGAAATGACTTCCATTTCTTTATGATATTCTTCTCTTTCAAGCCAGCTTTATATGCAGAACCTTGTGGCATGCACTTCCCTTACCTGGAGTCAATCACAATGATATTTACAGCATTTTTCACTGTTTATTTAGGTATTGTTATAACATAGAAAAGCAGAAAATACCCTTTTCTTAAAAAAAAAAAAAAGAAAAAAGGTTTCAGTCTAAATAGAATATAAATTGTCTAAATATAATGAAACGTTTTACAAAACACAACTGAGAAATGGATGAGTAACCATCTTTATATTGTTCAATATGGGAGGTAAAAGTATTCTTGATTCCAGTTATAAAAATTGGAAGTGGTGGGGGAAGCAACAAAAAACCCCTCTTGATTTCTATTTTTCATTCTATTAAAAAAAAAGGAGGGAGGGAGATAGAAGACCAGTTACCATTTTACCTTTTCAAACAAAACTGTAATAATTTCAGATACCTGAGGCTTCCTGGGAAGATACCATTCTTCAGACTTTATTACTTCTAAGGAGAAAAATGGGTTTGCAGAAAAGACTAAGGATATCTGAAACAGATCTGCCATGAGAATGATACTTTTCTTTTTACCATATGTGTTTTTTTTAATTAAAATTTAATTTTATCATTTTTCTCTGTAAAGGGAAGTCTTGGCTGGAGTAGTCATTCAACTGCATCATTGAATAGCTCTTAAGGTGCTTGGCTATTACGTTATCAATCCCAGTTTGATTATTTAAAGTAAAATTAAATCTCACAATCCTATTTTCAGCAAATAAATTAGTTTTCCATTTATTTTCTTCACTTGCTTTTTTTAAACTTTAATTATTTTTTTTAGATATTTAGGCTGCAATAAAGTATTGATTACTAATTTGCTTTTATTAGATAGAGACCTACTGAAGAAATCATACTTTATAATATTTAGTAAACATAAAGCAAAAATCACAGGTAATGGACAAAAGCTTGGCGCGCTCTGATTTTATACATTTGTTATAAGGCATAGCATAGTAATCTGGATAATTAATGAAACTTCAGTTTTCAGCATCTCTGGGTAAGGTGGATATGGTCCAGTTCAGATCAGGGCTGTATGGTATACTCTCATACAGTGAAACAGAGGGTGCTTTGTGAGATACTACTGGTGACATTGGTATGAACACATGGTAAAAATAGACAACTTCATTATCCCAGTGGCAGCAAAACAGCAGTAAAATAATACAGGCCAGCTTTATGGTGGCTTTCAGTACCAGATATAACATGATCTCATTAGTTAAGGGTACTCAGGTACTCACATGCTCTTTGATAAATGTGAAAGTAAATACAATGGAGATGATGAATTAAGGAACCACCTGCATTAGATAGGAAAGCCACTGTCACTGCCCTTGAAAGGGTTAATGAGATTTGCTCTGTGAAAAAGACTGCTATATTGTCACCTGCGAACTGTGAAAATCTGGATGTCCATTTCCTCCATTTTGAATCAGCGACATTTTTGCGGAAATTTGTCTGTGTATATACACATGATTATGTGAAAGAAATTTTAATTACAGCTTACAGCTTCACAAACTATTACAATATAAGCAGCAAATAGCTGTGGTATGGCTTCAGAAAGAATTTGCTGTAATAAAATATGAATAGGAAAATCAATATGCAATATGCAGGTTTTATGGAAATTCTTGTACAATTGGTTTAGAGAGATTAGAACAATCTGGACATTGGTGACTGGAGTGTCTATTCTGCTATCTAAGCACAGCCATTTGCTGGATTTACTATGCACAAAGATTTCTTTGTAATGGTTGAGCGCTAAAACTGAAATACTTGCAAGCACTACTTCTATGTGCATTGTATGGAATGGATGATGCGAGCCCTATGTTGTCGGTAGTTGGTACTGCTTCCAGCCTTTGTCCTCTAGCAGAAAGATCTAGAAGATGTTTTGCCACTCTGAATTGCCAAATAACATGGTTTGTCTAAGCCCTTTGCTACTTTTTTGTAGACACCCACATCCTTCTTGGTTTCTTTGCTCAAGCACTTCTGTTTCTGGTTGTATCTGTGCTCTTGAAGGCAGTTGAAGAAGCAAAGACAGGGACAGCATGTGAAGGATTAATGTAAAAGAGCATTTATGCTCTTTAATGTATTACAGTGAGAAGCTTTAATAACAGTGTAGATACCAGAAGCTGCACTGAAGCCTTCATAAGAAGTACAAAGAGATGAAATGTAATATGCTATATACATAGTTGAAATATTATTGCTACTTAAAGTGCAGCACTTACACTCAGAGTGCTCTGTAATCCATTTTAAATTGAATATGAACACTTCAGTGATAATGCCATCTTTTTTAAAGTGTGGTTATTTTGGGTTTTTTTAAACGCAATCATTGATCTTATAAAAGCCCCACATTTCTCTCTGAGCCTGTTGCCAGACATGGCTTTTGCATTTGCTGTGCACGTATATTTGCTGGCAATGTGTTTGAGGTTTTGTAACAACACAGAGGTTGATATATTAAATAAAAACTGCAGGTTGGGTTTTACTAGGTGCCGCAGAAAGAGCTTCATCCTCCCTGCTGACTCCATTTCCCGCTTTCCTGCTGAATAAGAGCCCTCATTGCCGGGTAGGGGTTGCCCTGGGATCCAGTTTAATGTGCATGCTTAGAGGCCAATTCCTGTGAGTGATTTATCCACTTTGAACACAGCCTGTCAAGTTTATTGGCCTAAGCCAGCTCTAGAAATTTCAAAACAACATTAAAATACCATAGTAGGTAGAAAGATCGGGGCAAACCTAGCATGCTTTGTGGGCCCTGCAATGCAACAGATGCTATTCCTTCTGAAGCTTTGCCTGCTATTAGCATATATGGTTGTTCTATAAATGCCCAATTTTTGTAAATAAAGTTAATCCTAAAGTAAGAACAGTGTTTTAGATATGTTGCCTAGTGTTGTGCGTGCTTTGCTTTTCTTTGGTTGCATAGAATTTGTGATGGGGCTCAGTTAAGTGGCTATTTCTGTAATGAATCTTTAAGTTCCTTTGTGAGATGTTTGTTTCTTGATAAGCTGCTGCTGTCTGAAAGGGTGTAAAGCCACAAGTTGGAATTCGGAAGCACTGGCTACTCAGCAGTGGGTCCGATCAATGTAGTCTGCATTGCAATTTATTCTAGTGCTGCTGTCAAACTTCTGAAGTGGATTCAGTGTGAAATATGTTGCTGTATACCATTTACTTTCTTACTGCTGGAGAATGGACACAAGTACAAACACATTAAAAAAAAAATGCAAGAGTCTTTGTTGAAGGCAGAAGATATTGTGTGATAGTACATGTGCATGCGGAACTTCAGGGGGCCAAGGAAGGTTGCTCAGGGCTTTACCCAGCTTGAAGCCTCTCAAGCTAAATAACTTAAATCTCCTCTCTTCTATCACCTACAGTGTTTTGGCAGGCTGTGCCCATGTGCTCCCCCAGAAAGCGCTTTCTCCTAGTGCACACCAGGGTTTTGGGAGGACATGGGTCTGTGAGAGCAAATTTAGCAGGATCTCACAAGGCTTTCCCATGCAAGCACTGCAGTCACCTGTCCCTGCTTCTGGGGTGCTCTAAAAACACTAAATAAACTTCTAATAGGCATGTGTCCTGGGATCAGCAGTAGCAGTCATTTTTCTCTCTCTGAGTAGCTGGTGCAGTGCTGTGTTTTTGACTTTCAGCCTGGGAACAACGCTGATAACACCGATGTTTTTAGTTGCTACTCAGTAATATTTACTCTGCCAAGGACTTTCTGAGTCTCATGTTCTGCCCTGGGAGGAGGGGAAAGCTGGGAGGAAGCAGAGACAGGACACCTGACCCAAACTGACCAAAGAGGTATTCCATACCACAGCACATCATGC